>JAWQFJ010001544.1:4475-19559 GCA_034096865.1 Theodoxus fluviatilis | reverse complement strand
CCCCCCCCCCCCCCCCCCCCCCCCCCGCCCCCCCCCCCCCCCCCCCCCCCCCCCCCCCCCCCCCCCCCCCCCCCCACCCCCCCCCCCCCCCCCCCTCTCCCCCCCCCCCCCCCCCGCCCCCCCCCCCCCCCCCCCCCCCCCCCCCCCCCCCCCACCCCCCGCCCCCCCCCCCCCCCACGCCCCCCCCCCCACCCCCCCCCCCCCCCCCCGCACCCCCCTCCCCCCCACCCCACCCCCCCCCCCCCACAGACCCCCCCCCCCCCTATCCCTCCCCCCCCCCAGCCCCCCCCCCCCTCCCCCCCCCCCCCCCCCCCCCCACCCCCCCCCCACCCCCCCCCCCCCCCGCCCCCCCCCCCCCCCCCACCCCCTCCCCCCCCCCCCCCCCCCCCCACCCCCCCCCCCCCCCACCCCCCCCCCTCCCCCCCCCCCCCCCCCCCCCCGCCCCCTCCCACCCCCCCCGCCCCCCCCCCCCCCCCCCCCCCCCCCTCCCCCCCGCCCCCCCCCCCCCCCCCCCCCCCGCGCCCCCCCCCCCCCCCCCCCCCCCCCCGCCCCCCCCGCCCCCCCCCCCCCCCCCACCCACCCACCCCCCCCCCCCCCCCCCCCCCCCCCCCCCCCCCCCCCCCCCCCCCCCCCCCCCCCCCCCCCCCCCCCCCCCCCCCCCCCCCCCCACCCCCCCCCCACCCCCCCCCCCCCCCCCCCCCCCCCCCCCCCCCCCCCCCCCCCCCCCCCCCCCCCCCCCCGCCCCCCCCCCCGCCCCCCCCCCCCCCACCCGCCCCCCCGCCCCCACCCCCCCCCCCCCCCCCCCCCACCCCCCCACTGCCCACCCCCCCACCCCCCCCCCCCCCCCCCCCCCCCCCCCCCCCGCCCCCCCCCCCCCCCCCCCCCCCCCCCCCCCCCCCCCCCCCCCCCCCCCCCCCCCCCCCCCCCCCCCCCCCCCCCCCCCCCCCCCCCCCCCCCCCCCCCCCCCCCCCCCCCCCCCCCCCCCCCCCCCCCCCCCCCCCCCCCCCCCCCCCCCCCACCCCCCCCCCCCCCCCCCCCCCCCCCCACCCCCCCCCCCCCCCCCCCCCCCCCCCCCCCCCCCCCCCCCCCCCCCCCCCCCACCCCCCCCCCCCCCCCCCCCCCCCCCCCCCCCCCCCCCCCCCCCCCCCCCCCCCCCCCCCCCCCCCCCCCCCCCCCCCCCCCCCCCCCCCCCCCCCCCCCCCCCCCCCCCCCCCCCCCCCCCCCCCCCCCCCCCCCCCCCCCCCCCCCCTCCAACCCCCCCCCCCCCCCCCCCCGCCCCCCCCCCCCCCCCCCCCCCCGCCCCCCCCACCCCCCCCCCCCCCCCCCCCCCCCCCCCCCCCCCCCCCACCCCCCCCCCCCCCCCCACCCCCCCCCCCCCCCCCCCCCCCCCCCCCCCCCCCCCCCCCCCCCCCCCCCCCCCACCCCCACCCCCTCCCCCCCCCCCCCCCCCCCCCCCCCCCCCCCCCCCCCCCCCCCCCCACCCCCCCCCCACCCCACCCCCCCCCCCCCCCCCCCCCACCCCCCCCCCAACCACCCCCCCCCCCGCCCCCCCCCCCCCCCCCCCCCCTCCTCCCCCCCCCCCCCCCCCCACCCCCCCCCCCCCACACCCCCCAGCTCGAACGTTACCACTGGCTCTACAACATCATCACATTTTAGTTGTCAGTGTTAAATTCAATTCAGACAGGATTTAACCACTATAAATAATTTGATTGCGAAGCCACAGTGTTAATCAATTTTCATACTATTTCCACAAAAGGAAGTTACTGTACTGTTCCTGCCTTGAGCAGTAAAATCAAACAAAATGCTGCTAGGGTCGTTCTTGATAAAATTAGATATGTTGTGAAGATTCTCGATCATGCTCGAGTGTCTCGGCACGGTTGATTTTTGCATATCGGTCAGGTCATTGCCCCACCCGCGACCGAGTTAGGCTAAAATTGGCTTGTTGTGTCACGTGACGTCAGCCGATTTCCGGCTGGAGTGTTTGGAGATTATGCCGCTTCATTCGCGAAAGATCTGGAACCTGGGATTATGTATATAAGGAGCGACAGGGAGAGAGAGAGAGATAGACAAGAAAGAGACGACAGACACGAGTCAGACACGAGCAGTAGATGCGACAGAGTTAAGGTGAGAGCTTAACTTTGTAAGGAGCGCGTCCTCTGCGACACTGTGCGTAGAGCGAAGCGAGTTGTTATGACGAATGAGCGACTTTTTTGAAAATTATCTCCCTTGCCGCCGCTTGGCGGCGCGTCGGCTCTAAGGGGCTTGGTTCGTACACAGGACAAGTTCTTTCGCGTAGATTAGACCTGAGTGTTCGAGGTTTTTTAATTGTTTCCTTGCTGTCGCTTTCAAATCTGTTCACAGTACTAGGCTGGCTGGTTTACTTAGATGTGATTTTTTTTAATGCGTGCTAGCTGATATTAGGTTTAGAGCTTGAATTTTCAATGATATTGCGCTTACAACTCCAGTGTTCGAACCAATGAAAACCACGGAAAGAGATGGCCGTTTCTTTCCTTGCATCTCATTGGCCAGCTTGTCATGAGGTCAGACTGATCACGCGTTGACCTCATGACAGTTGTAAGCGGAAAAAGCGAGTTGTAAGCGTAATATCATTGAAAATTCAAGCTTTAAACCTAATATCAGTTAGCACGCATTAAAAAAATCACATCTACGCTTACAACTCGCTTTTTCCGCTTACAACTGTCATGAGGTCAACGCGTGATCAGTCTGACCTCATGACAAGCTGGCCAATGAGATGCAAGGAAAGAAACGGCCATCTCTTTCCGTGGTTTTCATTGGTTCGAACACTGGAGTTGTAAGCGCAATATCATTGAAAATTCAAGCTCTAAACCTAATATCAGCTAGCACGCATTAAAAAAAATCACATCTAAGTAAACCAGCCAGCCTAGTACTGTGAACAGATTTGAAAGCGACAGCAAGGAAACAATTAAAAAACCTCGAACACTCAGGTCTAATCTACGCGAAAGAACTTGTCCTGTGTACGAACCAAGCCCCTTAGAGCCGACGCGCCGCCAAGCGGCGGCAAGGGAGATAATTTTCAAAAAAGTCGCTCATTGCTGTTGGCTGATTTTCACCACTGTGTAGCGATCAGTGCGTGAATAAAGTTTATCGGAAACGACCACCAGCGTTTTGTCACTTCGATTTCCCAGCGCAAGCTAGGAGAACCCCAGTACATCAGGATATTGCAAGAGAGGAGTGCAACAGATACATGAGAGTCAAAAAAAAGGAAAAGACTATGAATTTCTTTAAAATTGAAACAAACTTTTAATTGCAAAAAGAACATTGGCAACAAACAAACAAAGTTGAAAACCACTTTCACAAATATCAAAACAAAACAAAAAATCACATCAAAGAAAAAAAAAGTATGGCCTTTGGCTGACGCCTTCAAAGTACATAAGGAAAACAAGTGAGAACAAGTATGCCTGTCCAGCCCTCCCAACCCCCTCCCCTCCTCCCACCCACTCCCCGCGCTCATTCCCTACTCCTGCTGGCTCTCTAGCCCACCAGTGAGCGTTCACTCACCTCCATCAGGAATTTCCCCTACGTCACTACTGACTGGGGTTTCCTCTTCCCCCATAACACCACCCACCCACCCCTCCTTCCAGTTCTTTTCATTCTTGCCGTCTGAGTTCTCAGTCCTAGAACTAGTTGTCTCACCCTCATTTTCCCTCAGCCGCTCCTCTGAGCGCCACCCTCCCTCCCTGAGGAGAGGCTTGCCCAGGGGTCAGCTTTTGGGACGGCGAGAGTTGTGACAGTGTCCGGCCAGCGGCCTGTTGTGGCAGCTTCACTTACTGTCAGACCAGAGAGGAAGGCTTGCCCTGGTCAGCTGGGGGGCAGGCAGGCGAGCAGGCTGGGGAGTGCGGGGAGGCGGTGGCAGGGGGCTTTGCTCCAGAGAGGTGAACTTTTCAGTGACTGGATTTCACAGTGAGAGAAACGCTATCTCTCTCGTTGATAAAAACCCTCCCAATTTCTATTGGGATGAAAAAGGGGATGGTACAATCACTATCTTATTTTACGTGCTCTGGGGGAGTCAGACGCACAGAGTGTAGTTTGTGTTGGAGTGGGTCTGTCCCAGTACCTTGTCCTTTCGCTAACTAAGGATTTGGCGGCGTGCAATTGGTTTTATAAAAACATGGAATCATTTCTACGCATGCGCAAAACTCTTGGACAGAGGGCTGAGCTTGCAGAAAAACAAGTCAAGGACACAGGTCACTCCACCTCGCAGGAAGTGCGGTATATACAAAAACAGGGGCCATGTGCTGCCCCAGAAAAACACCCCAGTGCAGAAAGGTTATACCAGTCTCAGAAACACCCAGAAATAGCCTGGTCGCACCCTCAAGACCAAAAACATATCTGTCACGGAATATGGGCAGATTTCTCATCCATTACACACTTTAAATCATCAAAACAATAAAGAGGGTGAAAAATATGAATCCGTCACAAAGTGGTTAAATTGTCTCCTAAACTGTGAAATTGTTCCATTTCCAGATGCAACTCTGAATCGGATGAAAAAGTCTTGCCCTCACGGGTTTGTGAAAACCTCAGCATTTCATCAGGCTGTGAAAAAGCTCAAGTCCCATGGTATTGTTGTCATTCTTGGGCGACCAGGTGATGGAAAGACAGAACTCGGATACCAGCTGCTTAGGCACTTCCAGGTATGTTCTTTGCACCATCTTTCTCAATTGCAAGTCATATTGCCAAAACTGTGCTTCGGGATGAACTTTTATGACAGTGTTTGATTACAGTCACCTACACATGAATGCGATTCACTTAAATGAAAACTTTTTGACTGGCAGTCCATCAGTAGGTAGATTTATTCAGTTTAAAACAAAATGGATTGATGTGTGTGTGTGTGTGTGTGTGTGTGTGTGTGTGTGTGTGTATGTGTGTGTGTGTGTGTGTGTGTGTGTGTGTGTGTAATCTGAATTTATTTGAGGTAGTATTGAATAGAACAAAAACAAAAATGTCAGATCTCATCGAAACAAAAAACAAACAAAATGAAACATAGAAAATTCCATGTGAATGATAGTTTATAACTGCTTTGCTTACCATTTCTTTCGGTATAGAAACATACAAGAACAAAACCACTTGAACTGATACGCCCCAAGCAATGGGAATATGTGGACATCAATGAGAAGCAGATCATCTTTATTGACAATATGTTCGGGAGGCACAAAGATGGTTGGTTGGAAACGCTGCAGCAGTTTATTCCAGAAGGCAAGGAGAAGGTAATGTATGAGTATTCAAATTCTTTCTTTTCTTTCTCTGTGACTTTTAGATCAAGGTTGGTTATTGTAATGTAATAATTGCATTTTTTTGGGTTGTTCTTGTACCTGAACTCAGGTACTGAATGGGCTTTTCACTCATAAACTGCAACTGTCCAGAAATCTGAAATTATCTGAATTTGCAGATTTAGTTGCACTGATTGACTAAAATATAGTGCCAAGTGCTGGTATGGCATTTTCTCAAATACCATCTGCTCTAGAGTAGATGTCTCATACTCCAAAATGATTCCATGAGCATTATTATAGCCTGTTTACTTCATCCTAATCTAAATAACCAGTTTCCAAAGACAAAGTGAGCCAAAAAGAACATTTTACTGTCACTTCTTTTGAACTGCTCTATAAAAAAATTCTTAAACTTCCTAGATGTCCTTTTTCATCCTGACTGCTTAAATGGACAGTCAAACACATCTGGCATAAAGATTAGTAATGTAAAAGCAATTATAACTGCTTGACATTTTGCTGTGTTTAAATTTAAGAAAGCATTTAAACTGCAATTTTTGGGGTAACTTGCTTGCCAGGAAATATTGGGTAACTACTTTGCCAAGTCATGTATGTGGTGGGAGCTTCCAAAACTGTGTTGTGGGGGAGGGAGCAAAGCACATAAATTATTTCCTATGGTGTACACAGAAACTGTTGAAGTGGACAAATAAAATATATAATCATCTCAGAACCTGTAAAGATTTAAATCCAGGTCATTCTAAGCTTGGATGCTATCATCCTCATACGCATCATCATCATCATCATCATCATCATCATCATCATCATCATCATCATCATCATCATCATCATCATCAATCATCATCATCATCATCATCATCATCATCACCATCATCATCACCATCATCATCATTGTCATTACCGTCATTGTCATTATTTTTGTCCTTGCTGTTGTTATCACTTTAGACCAGAAGTTCATGGATGCATAATAACAGGCTGTGTAGTAAGGCTGTGTCTAGACCATGGAATAAATGGGAAATGATTTTTGATTTGAGAGTCAGTATGAATGGCATAATTTTGTTATAGTTAATCATTCAATTTAGTGGCAGTAACTATAATTTATGCATATGCAAAATTCTGCTTCCTTTCTGGCCTCCATTACTGTTCATACATCATACAGTGCAGCTAACTCCATAAACAGATGCTTGATAAGGACAGCTCATTTGTATGATATTGCCACAGCAGAAGGTAAGAGTTAGCTCACATTTTCCATGAGATCTTAAACTGCTACACAAGACACTTTAATGAAAAAACATCAGGTGGCGTTTTCATGTGATTTCTCAATTGACTACAGCTAGGCTTAGGAAGACAGGTTTATGAACAGTAATTTTTTTCCTTGCATCACAAAGACAGTTGCAGGCTATGATGGGTGACTGTAGCAATGAGGTAGGCATGTAATCTCCAGAGAGTCGCTTTACTTGCAGAAAGTGACATAATCAAACTCACCTGCCAACAGTTCTGTCACATTTGAGAGGCTTATATGTATTTGTAGACAGTAAAGACTGAAGTAATCTTATCAAGAAAATGAAAATATGAAACGCTTTGAACAATAGAGAATATAGAAAGGAAGTATGAGGACGATGAGGAAAAGAAACCCCATTCTGGCACATTACTGAAAGACTATAAATAACAGAATGTAAAACAGACAATTGTAGCTAATTTTAGCCTACTTACTTCTGTTTTCCAGAAGACATCACATTTCTACTGCCTGAACGAAACAAAAAACAGTCGTAAAACAATAATTCACTGCCATTGTGAAACAAGAAAGAAAAAGGACAGAACACAAAAGTGATGGTATAGAAATGGTGAAAGGGTCTTAAGGTATTTCTGATCCACACAATTCCTAGAGCTTTAGATTAAAGTTGTTTTGCTCATGATGTAGTTATTTTTTTAATCTTTCCTTCATTTCTCAGGTGAAGTTTGAGAATGCAGAAAGGGAGTATGAAAACAAAAGATGTGCAGAACTGCCAATGTCACATCTTTTCAAGCAAGACATTCTGGCACATTACTGAAGACTAGATATGACAACTTTTAAACAGAAACCTATTTTTTCTGAAGACATCACATTTCTACTTCTAGGACAAACAAAACAAAACAAAACAAAACACAAAAAACCAGTTGCGAAACAATAGTTCATTATCATTGTGAAACAAAGAAGAAAAAAGACTGAACACAAAAGTGATGGTACAGAAATATTGAATGGGTCTTGAAGAATTGCTGATATACACATTTCCTAGAGCTATAAATAAATGTAATTTTACTCATGATGTGCTTATTTTTCATCTTTCCTTTATTTCTTAGGTGAAGTTTGTGATTACCTCTGAACCATACCTGTATAAACCTGGAAGGCATGGCCTCCTCAAAAGTGCCCCAACTGTCGATACCTTCAACCTGAGCCAGGAGGAGAAAGAATCCATCCTTGAAACCTTTGCTAAGCACAAAGACCCTACTGCACTCTCTCCAGATGATATAACAACTGCAGCAAAGGTGGCACCACCCCTAGGTTTTCCACAGGCATGCTGGACTTTCTTTCAGGAAAGAGAAAAAGGTACAAATCTTGGTGTTGATTTCTTTGAGAATCCCCTGAAATATGATAAACAATTTTTGAAAGATATGGCAGATCGGAAGGACAGAAGGTTTCAAGTGCTGGTCCTAGCCATGCTTCAAGGTGGCCATCTCCGTCCTGACAGTGAAACAATCAAAGGAATGAAGGATGAACAGCTCAAACTTGCTCAACAGTTTTTCACAAAAGGTGACCTAAATGCAGGAGAGATTTGCAATAAAGCAAAGGAACTTGCAGGCAGATACTTCAAAAATGAGAAAGATGAGAGACGTCAAGAAGAAGATGAAAAAGAAGAACGTAAAGGCAGAGACTGCCAAAATGAAGAAGCTGAGGAAAGTCAAGAGGAGGAAGACAAAGAAGAGGAAATTACTGGTGAGGAGTTCACTTTTCTTCACAAGTCCATCTATGAACTTGTGTTCACACATGTGTTTGAATCCTATAAAGAAGAATCTGTCAAGTTGGCACCCTTTGACCTCATCAGCAAACATGTGCGAACAGAACGTTCCAAAAATAATGCTGCAAAAAAAGTCAAAGAGCAATGGCTACTTGATCGACTGACATCAGAAATTCTGGCTGGAAATTTTTCGGCACTGAGTCACCCTTCTCTCAGCGAAGAAAAAGATTTTGAAAGTCACTTTGCTGAGCATTTCTGCAAAGAGAAAGGAAATGTCACCATACTGTTGAAATTACCTGCACCAGCAACGTACTTGGATGTTTGCATGGATAACTACACAATGGCCTTTGAGGAAAGCAAACCACTTTCATTCAGGCACATGACTGGAGGCCATTGGATGAAGACCGTATGTGAAACAACAAATGATTGTCTCTGTCACATAGCATCACTTGGTCTGACAACATTTGCTTCAAAAGTTGTAGAACAAGCAGCCAAAAGAGTCAAGCCAGACAAACTGACTGAAGCCCTGGTGTATGCATGTACTGCTGGCGACATCAAACTTTGTGAGCTGCTGATCCAAAAAGGTGCGAGACCACAAATCCAGACAGCTCAGGCAGCTTGTTTTGGCATGGATGACAAAGAAGATCTCATGGAACTTCTTCTGAAGAAATTCAAATTGGACAAAGTGAAGGTTGAGGAAATTGACGCTTGTTGCCGCATTGCTGTGCAACATGGTCATGCCAAAATGCTGGAAAGAATCCTCAAAGGATGTTCCAGAGCGTTTTCACCAAAATTGAAAGATCTGTACTATGGTTGCCTCCTGCAATGCCATGGCAGGTATGTAGATCATTCAGATGTTGAGGGCAAGAAATCGAAGGAAGTATGCAATGATGAGGGCAAGAAATCGAAGGAAGTATTCAATGTCCTGAGGCAATATGGTGCAAAACAATTTGCCCATACCGACCGAGATCTGCTCATTGCTGCTGCCCATGGATCTTGGGACATTGCTGAAACATTGATTGCAGCAGGAGCTGCCATCAACTGCCAGCACGAAGATGAGAAATACACTCCTCTTCACGTCGCTGTCAGGTACGGTGGAATTGATGTTGTGAAGGGTTTCCTGAAAGAAGGTGCCTCCAGTTCCCACAATATTGCTGATGTCCAAGGCCAATGTCCCTTGCACTGGTTGGGAATAGAACTTGGCAAGCAGATTCGTTCTGGATATGAAAGCAGGACAAATGATCTCATGAAGGTTCTGGAAACGGTGTTGGAAAAGCATCCTGCAGATAGGGTGTCGGATCTTCTTTCCAGACCAGATAAAAAGGGGTACACACCCCTTCACTACATCTTTGGAGAAATGGAGGAGGAGGATATTTTCTTGGTGCTGCTTGAGAGGAAATCTGCCAAATCATACGACAAGAAAACAATCTCCTCAAATCTTTGCAACGTGCTGAAGCTCTTGCAGGATAAGAGGGTCGATGCGAGCAGCATTACAGATGATCAGAACCGCACACTCTTGCACACCTATGTGACCTCTCCCTACTGTGAACAAGAAGTCCTGCAGTCTCTGCTTGATTTCTATGGAGATATCAACATGGAAGACAAGGACAAGAGAACACCACTGCACATGTATATGTCACAGGGTATTATAACCCCCGACATGGTTGACTTCTTCCTCAACAAAGGAGCCGATGTTGATCGCAGAGATAAGGATGGGTTCACACCATGGATGCAGTACATCAGAAGAGTTGATGTGCAACAAGAAATTGTAAGCAAATTCCTTCGCAAGAACATCGATGTGGCACTGACTGATAAGCGCAAGTGGAATATCCTTCACTTTTACTGCAGCAGTGAGAATGCCAGTGTAGACCTGCTGACAAAGATGATTGAGAAAGGAGCAGATGTCAAGGTTCGAGACTGGAAAGGTCGGACAGCTCTGATGACCCTCTGTGACGCTGGGAACGTCCCTGCACTTGTGGTCAAAATTCTGATCAAGAGAGGATGCCCCGTGAATGACAAGGATGACGAGGGGAAAACAGCGCTGATGTGGCTGTGTTCTAACCCCATAGGTTTCAATGTAGACGCACTGAGGGCGCTTTTGCTGAAAGGTGCTGACCCAAACATCGTCGACCAGTCTTCTCAAACCCCACTGCATGCCTACGTCAGCTCACAGCCTAAGGTTGAAGGAAGAGTTATCAAACTCCTGCTGAATCGCATGGAAAATGCCAACGTTGTTGACGACAACCAGTCTACAGTGCTTCACCTGCTGGCAGCAAGTGGCTGTGCCACAGAGGAAAACGTCAGTGCTCTCCTGGATGCAGAGACACACAACATACTGCCAGACTTGCTAGACAAGAACGGATCCACTGCTCTTCATCTGGCATGCAGTCACCGTCCAAATCGAGAAGTGATCAAGAAGCTGCTTGGGCGCATGTTCTCAGCAGACAAGGAGGACAGCAAGGGCCAGACTGCCTTGCATGTTTACCACTCGGGCTGGTGGCCTGTAGAAAAGGCAGTGGTGGAGTCGCTCCTCCAGCAAGGGATAAAAGTCAACAAGAAAGACAAAAAGGGACGCACAGCGCTCCACTTGTACTGCCAAACGGCGCGTCAGGTCAACATGGACATAGACCAGGATGTAGTCATCTGCCACATGAAGCATGGCTTTGATCCATCCAGCACTGACGAAGCTGGCTCACCCGCTCTGATGTGTTCTATTAGCTGAGGTCATTTGCAGGCTTCTCAAAAACCTTTCCATGAAAGAAAGTCCACTGTCGCGTAGAAACAAGCACTAACACAGAGCAAAATTGTGTGGAATCCATTGTTTTGCAAACATTGTACAAGTAACGTAATTACTGCCTGTGGAAAAGAAATCCTGGGTGTGGTGTGGGTGAGACCTTTCCTTGCGCTGTACATAATGTAAGACTATGTGAGGTCAGCGTTGTTGTTTTGTGTGTACCTGTCTTGACCACTTATTGCTTATTTACATCATTAGTCACCTGCATATTCCTTTTCACTAAATGCACTTTCTCACATTATGTTGCTTCAGAAACGGAAACTTTGTCACCAACATTGCTGTTTATCTGAATAAGCCTTTGTTGTTTTGATGGCATTTGAAAGAAATGTTGATAGCTACTCATTGGTATGGTTTCCTAGATGTGTGGTGGGAGGAGGTTGTTAAGATGACATACGATGTGATGCGTCATCTCTTACTAAAACACTGATGTATTCTTTGTAAATAATAAATTAATATGCATATTGTACACTCTTTGGATGCCATTTTCCTTGAGGATAATTATTATCTGCACTTTTTAGCATTGAATCATGAATGTTACAGTTGTAGTAATAAGCTAGCTCCACATGATGCTGAACAAATGGAATACCGTGAGGCTTTTTTCTCAACTGTTTTTCTATGTTGCTTATATGATTGTGATACATAGAAATGTTACTGTTACATGCTGTGAATCTTACTTGATGTTCATATAAGGGTGTGGTGCTTGTATATCCTTGACTAATGAGGTTTCTTTTTCCCATCAGTCTGCATTGGGAACTGTGGAAGCCTACCTGTGGGGATTCTCAGAGCAGTGTCATGCACAGATCCAGTTCTTTAGTTGAGTGTCTAGTGACATACATAAAATCTGGTTTACTGGCATGTTGGACGAATCCTTTCACAGATATCTTGCTTGAATCCCTGTCAGTTTTGAAGTTAGGCATGATTATGCACTGCATGACCATTACTGAGATTGGTTTTTGTGTAAAGAAGAGATACACTTTGTGTTCTTTACATCACTGGGTGTTGGTACTGTGGTAGATTTTTACTTGTACGTAGCTTTGATGCTTTATAGAATCATCACTGTACAATTGAACCCCCATTCTGGATTCCATATAAATGCTACTTTGTTGTATTGTCATGCAGTTGCTTTATTACCTCATTACCTAGGAGGTTGGTACATATTTGCCGGCAGTTTAAATTTAGGATCGGAAGCATACAGATTTGACAAAGAATTTATCATTGAATTTGCCAGTTAACTCTGTATTGGCAATTTTGTACCATGGAATAATATTTTGTACAGGCTTGATGTTTCCTGAAGGTGTGGCTGTATAATTGCCCAAACGATAAAATGAATGTGATTTATTATGCTGCCATATAATAACCACCCATGATAGCGTAGAATTACTTTGCAATGTCTGCTAAGTCTTTGAACTTGAACGAGAACCATGGACTTTTTTCAACGAAAAAGAGGAATGCCCAGTTTGTTTATCTGAACCTTTAGTCAGATTATATAATTGTTATTGATTTGTTATTTATCCTGCATGTGTGTGCCTATCTTTTTCTTATATCATTGTTTTTGTTTGTTTTGTTATATCATTGTAAAATGTAGCTTAAATACTTATTCTGCTATCATTGATATTGAAAGTGTATGATGTTTAAAGCATGGTATTAGGCAAACACAAATTGTGTACAATTACTTCACTTAATGTTGTGATATTCAAGTGCCATTTGGATGTTAAGCTTCAAGTTTTATGTGGCTCTGCTTTGATTTTTTATCTTGTGAAGAGGATTCGCTTTGATGTCTTTAATAGATATGTTGTTGGTGTTGATCGTGCTTTGATTATTATTGAAGGTGGTATACCTGGTAGTTTGTATACTGCAGCATTTTTTCTGTCTTTCTGATTGTTTGCTTATGGAATGATCAAGTGCAATCTGCACTCCTTTATGTCATGACAGACGTTTATGCTACTGTTGTCATTGCGGCAGTTGTTGTTTTTGCTGTTGTTGTTTCTGCTGCTGCAATTATTGTTGCTGCCGCCGCCGCCGCCGATGATGATGATGATGATGATGATGATGATGATGATGATGATGATGATGATGATGACGATGACGACGACGATGATGATGACGACGATGACAACGATGATGATGAGGACGACGATGATGATAATGACGACGACGATGATGATGACGACGATGATGATGATGACGACGATGATGATGATGACTACCATGGTGGTGGTGACAGCCGTGGTGGTGGTGGTGGTAGCAGCCGTGGTGGTGGTTGGTGATGGTGACAATGATGAAGAGGAGGATAAGGAGAAATACTGATATATTCTGCTAGACAACCAGCTTGTATTGTATACTCAGTGAGTCAAAGGAAAGAACTCATGTAGATTCAGTCATTACCTTACTCATATTTGCTTTTTTGTGTTTTGCATCTCAAATGCACAATGCGTAGAATATTTGGTTTAAAAGATATAATCTATCTCGACAGTGGAAATGCTAGAAGTCGTGACCAGCATTTTTGGATGGATGGATGGATGGATATTTTTTTACGACCTATTAGCCTTTGTAGGCTATGTAAGGCCATTAAGCACGAAAATTACTAGTACTGTTTAGAGTAAACGTAAAGCAAGCCAAGGTGTCCCTAGTTATTCGCCTCTTACGAATCGCGTAGGGAGACGGGGTGGGTCAATTCTTACCCCGAACCCATAGGGGAAGCATTTCTGGAAAACAGACATTCCAAGATGCAATTCAGTTTGTATGATGTCATAAATAAGAAACTTCAATGCCTATTAAATGCTTGCTAATAATCATTTATGTATCTTATTGCCTGAAATTTGATCTGAGAGAGAGAGAGAGAGAGAGAGAGAGAGAGAGAGAGAGAGAGAGAGAGAGAGAGAGAGAGAGAGAGAGAGAGAGAGAGAGAGAGACTATATCTTGTGAAATGCCTGGCATATACCTGGCACTGTATATTACCAATAAAGGTAATCGCAACATTTTCGAAGTAAGCCTACCATGGCAATGCCGCTATCGGCCATCTACATCCTCTTATGTACATGTACAGTTTTCGAAGTGCTACTTATCTTGACTACTTGTCCACGAAAGGTGTACCGTACTGTAATACGTTTGTATACTTTTGTGGGATGTGCGCCGATTGTGGATTGGATTGGATTGGTGGTGTTTTAAGGCCTATCAGCCTTTGTAGGCTTTGTAAGGCCAATAAGCACGAACATCACTAAAACAGTTTAGAGTAAACGCAAATCAAGTCACGGTGTCCCTAGTTATTCGCCTCTTACGAATCGCGTAGGGAGACGCGGTGGGTCAATTCTTACCCCGAACCCACAGGGGGTTCGCCGATTGTGGCCGAAAAACAAATGCCCTTTAGTTGACAAGGAACATTTAGTTCTGGCACTGTTTGCTTCATGGATCCCCGAATCATGTGTCTTTCCGGCAAAATGTTCCACTTAACGAACGAGTTGTGCATTCCTGCACAGATTTGGCCACATGGAAAGGAGATCAGACTTAGACGACTGACCCTCTCTAAGGAGTGTCATCGCAGTCTTGATTAATTTGTGATATTTATGATCTTTGCACCTGCTGGAGCACAAAACGTTGGCGGTATCCATGAGAGCATTTTTATCTTTTCGTTCAGTAATCTTCATGTGTGTATCTATTTTATTCCTTACCACACAATCCTGAATCAGAGCTGTAGTTAAGTCGTAGCGGCGTTCGAAACTGCGCGGATCCTAGCTAGAATTGCATCTTCGGGCAAGGTCCTTTACTTGCATTTTGGCTTTCCTCACCCAGGAGTAAAACTGGGTACCTGTGAGGGTGGTGATGGCACACTGTGGCAGGGCGATGGTTAACCGTCGTAATCTAGCGACAGACAGACACAAACCTGCTTGGCGTTGGAATTTATCCCAGGGATTGGAGATGGAGCTGGCACTTAAATAACTGTGCATCCTCTCTGTCTCTGTGTTTGTCGTCAGGCGGCAGTAATGAATTGTGACCCAGTGATCTGGGGTAAAGTGTAAAGCGGATCCAGACCCGT
>JAWQFJ010001543.1:12500-22653 GCA_034096865.1 Theodoxus fluviatilis | reverse complement strand
CGCACATACACACGCGCACACACACACGCGCACACACACACACACACACACAAAAACACACACATACATACACACAAACTCAACACACACACATGCACACACAAACACACACACACGCATACACACAAGCACAGCACACTCACACATACAAACCCACATACGCATACACACAAACACAACACAAACACAACACATACACATATGCACACACATACACACGCATACACGCAAAAAAATACACACACACATACACTCATGCACACAAACACAACACACGTACATTCATATACAAACACAATACACACACATACAAACACACACACGTACACACACATACAAACACACACACGTACACACACATCATACAAACACACCACACACTGCTTTACACTCAACACGCACCTCTGGCCTCTCCTGACCTCACGAGTCATGTGGAAGCCCAGTACAGGAAATGACGTAATTCAAAAGTACGACCGACTGCAAACTCAAACTACTCATTGCGCATGCAGCTAGTGGATTCGTGACTTCGCACTCTGCAAATGTTGACTTTTGGCACTTATTTCATTTAGCTGGCTTCCTTTTTTCTCATGAAGAGTTTTGGCTGAAACTTCATCTGTGAGGGAACGCGGTTCTACAAATCTGCCCTGAAACGATCGCCATTATTGTATACAGTACATAGGCGGACGAGGAGGGGGGGGGGGGGGGGGGGGGGTGTTCCGGAAACCCACCCACCCACCCCAACAGAAAAAAAAATATTTTTATTAGTAACCAAATGTGCTGCCTGAAAGTGGTAATGATCACCATCAGAATGCGCCAGAGTGGAACATTTTGCAGTGAAAACTCCCCCCAAGCCCCTCTCCCCCCGCTTTCACGTTTTGTCAGATCCAAGCGGTCCTATAGGGTCGTTCTCCTTCCCCCCCCCCCCCCCCCCCCCCGCTTTCACGTATCGGTTGAGCTCGAAGCGCTCCAATAGGGTCGTTCGTCCCCCCCCCCCCCCCCCTCCCCCCATCTTTTACGTTTCGGTTGAGCACCGAAAACCCCCCCCCCCCCCCCCGCTATCACGTTTCGGTTCAGCCCTTTAACACCCCCCCCCCCCTCCCCCGCTCTTAAAAAGTTTGGAACCCTCCCCCCCCCCCCCAAAAAAAAAAAAAAAAAAAAAGAAGAAAAAATGAACTGATCCGCTCCTGCAGTTTACATGTATGTATTCTTACAGTCTGCGTTCTCACCCTGTGGGTTGGGAGTGAGAAGAAATCCATTGCGCATCTCAATCTCTGCGTGATTTGTACAAGACGAATAACAAGGGAAATCGAGACTTGACTTGCTCGTACTCTGACATGTTCTGATGATTTTCGTGTTCAATGGCTTCATACATGGCCTGTAAAGGCTGTCAATGGCTTCATACATGGCCTGTAAAGGCTGTCAATGGCTTCATACATGGCCTGTAAAGGCTGTCAATGGCTTCATACATGGCCTGTAAAGGCTGTCAATGGCTTCATACGTGGCCTGTAAAGGCTGTCAATGGCTTCATACATGGCCTGTAAAGGCTGTCAATGGCTTCATACGTGGCCTGTAAAGGCTGTCAAAGGCTTCATACATGGCCTGTAAAGGCTGTCAATGGCTTCATACATGGCCTGTAAAGGCTGTCAATGGCTTCATACGTGGCCTGTAAAGGCTGTCAATGGCTTCATACATGGCCTGTAAGGCTGTCAATGGCTTCATACGTGGCCTGTAAAGGCTGTCAATGGCTTCATACATGGCCTGTAAAGGCTGTCAATGGCTTCATACATGGCCTGTAAAGGCTGTCAATGGCTTCATACATGGCCTGTAAAGGCTGTCAATGGCTTCATACATGGCCTGTAAAGGCTGTCAATGGCTTCGTACATGGCCTGTAAAGGCTGTCAATGGCTTCATACATGGCCTGTAAAGGCTGTCAAAGGCTTCATACGTGGCCTGTAAAGGCTGTCAATGGCTTCATACATGGTCTGTAAAGGCTGTCAATGGCTTCATACATGGCCTGTAAAGGCTGTCAATGGCTTCATACGTGGCCTGTAAAGGCTGTCAATGGCTTCATACATGGCCTGTAAAGGCTGTCAATGGCTTCATACATGGCCTGTAAAGGCTGTCAATGGCTTCATACATGGCCTGTAAAGGCTGTCAATGGCTTCATACATGGCCTGTAAAGGCTGTCAATGGCTTCATACATGGCCTGTAAGGCTGTCAATGGCTTCATACGTGGCCTGTAAAGGCTGTCAATGGCTTCATACATGGCCTGTAAAGGCTGTCAGCTTCATACATGGCCTGTAAAGGCTGTCAATGGCTTCATACATGGCCTGTAAAGGCTGTCAATGGCTTCTGTCGCGATTATGCTTATCTAACTTTTAGAAGTTAAAGGGGCCTTCCCAGAGAACGATGTAATCGTCTCTGGGAGATGTAACCCTGATAAACAAAAGTGGTTTACAACTAAACCAACCTCCACTCCTTGGGGGGACACCACAAACAACAAGCAAAAATCCAAAACTCCAATAAATTACAGACCACTGAATCAAGTTGAAAACAATTAACAAGTTTATTCAAGACTAAACCACCCCCTGGCGGCACTGGACCGCAAAGGAGGGAAATCTGAATAAAAGTGCAAACAGAAAAGAAAAGCAAAAATAAACCAAGGAAAGACAGGCAGCAGGTAAGGTGGCACTCCTCTGCTTCCTGTCAGGAATCACAAGAAATAAACAACAACAAACCCTTGAAACAGGGAAATGGGAAACAAATCAACAACCACCAATACCTCTATTCAAACAACACCTAAGTCACCGGTGACTAGAGTAATGAATAAGGTGCAAAAAATGACAATCTCCCTATTTCCTCTTCCACTCACAATTTCGCTCGAAACTGAAATAAATTCAACTGCAATCCCGCAACCAGTTCTACTACAAGTTCTGATACCCCTTCAGAACTAGCAATAATTCTTTTAAACACAAGAATAAAACACAACAACATCAACAACTAAGACGTGACCGTCAGTCGCTCCCTCTCTCGTACACAACAATGAGTATAGCAGCTGCCAGTCACTCGCTCTCCCGTACACAGCAGCGCGCGCGGCGGCGCGGCATTCCAGGGAACCCCCTTCCCCTCCGGCTTCCCCTACTTCCGCTAGTAGTGACGTCACCAGCCGAACAGCAGGCAGCCAAAAAGAAACGTAAACAAAGCGAGCGTGCACCCACTCCACTCAGCTTTCACGCGAGCGGACGTTCCTCGTCCGGCAGCTCTCACAAACCTGCACACACACGTGCAACACTTCACGTCAAATAGACGACAAATAAAGAGACAAGATAAGAAAGGGCAGCCTTACCAATCTCTCGTCAGACGTACGCTTTCCAGTCCCGCGTACGCTGATCTCCACGTGGCTTTCTCCGAGCTCACGTAGCCAGAACAGCACAGCAATAAAATACAAATAAGTCTCACAGAAAGAATTCCCAAGACAACCAACTCACTTCCACCCCTTTTCAGTCCTCCTAAAAAGAAAACACTGTTCCCAAAACACTCGAACAAGTCACTGCATTCAACCACAGTTTCTCTGACTTGTAAGCACTATGCTTAATTCCCTCAAGTCAATAACAGTTTAGAAGACGATTCCACTACGGCAGAAATACCACAGTCATTCAGAGCTAGAGCGATAAATATCGTCCTACGGAAGAACCAGTTTATAAATCGCTCCCCTCTCGTCACATATTCGCCTGTGACAATATAGCTGCGTTACGACACCGCCTACAACGAATGTGCACGCTAGCGATCCTCCCCTCCCTCTGCCTCTGATACAATGTCCTCCTAATTGTTCAGGCCGCTTGTGCGGACTTCTCTCACTTTACCCAAAGTAGACTTCGTCAGACTCTTAACCAAGTAGTTCCCGACCTGTCATAACGAACAAGGAAACGATACTTGCACCAGCCGTTGGGACTAGACGGCTAGACGAAACACCACTGTGTTCCAAACGACGCTCCAGCCTCACGCTCGGACTTTTCACAGTCGGCGTAGCACTCCCTCGGAGACGTCCAGATGCCACGAACCACACCCGCGTGGCTCGAGAAAACAGCACTGCAGGGCTCCACCAAGAAGATGCAGTACTCGTGGACTTCCGTAGGCACGAAAGTAGACCGGTGGATCAGCAGACCGTAGATAACCCGACAGGCGGCCAGTAGCCCTCGCGGCTAAGCAGCCCAGACACAAATAGCCAAACAGCTCAACAGCTATCCCAGCAATTTTCTCAGCCTGCAACACACAACGTTTTGCCCTAATAAGTAACCACCCTTTTCCCCATAGAATTTACTCGAACGAGATTCAATATCTTAGCGATATATTTAGTCCAGCCGCCCCAGCGGAACTGCTTACTCATCCCGGCAGAAAAATTCGAATTAATTTTCATTCACTCATAAAAATAAGTCGATAAATCATTCCCACATGGATTTACTTCAGACTTTAAAGGTACGAATCACCCATACCCAAACGGATGACTTATTCCCCGCCCGGATTAACAATCAAATACCCCACGTGGCAAAAAGCAATATGGCGAGACGGCAATAATCACCTCAGTCCAGGCCGTGGTGCGATCCACAGAAAACTTCGTCCTAGTCTCCAGGAAGACTCCTCTCCCCTTCTCACGTGTCAACTCAGACTAGTAGTCGCACACGGAGAAAATTCCACCATGGGCGACCAGACTTCGCCCATAAGCCGCACCGTGCAGCTTCAGCGTCAGCGACACCGGGGATGTACTCTCGCTCCCTCCGTCCAGGGCCGACCGAATGCATCTGCCCAGATCAACGCCACCCAGCTCAGGCGTCCCTTTCTCACGTGATCATTAACCAATCACTAATGAGGAATTTCCCGCCTCGGCTATCTTCTCCAATCACAACACGATAAAGCCCCAGCGGTAGGGTACCCCCCTTGCCGGCAATCGTGTAGATCCCGTAGATTCAGCTCATACCCCCCTTCGGAGACCCCTCTCGTATCCCCCTCAGAGTGATACAGCGACACCCCCTACACGATAGCCACGCCCTCGGCGGCAAGCGCCCGAGCGTCAACACGGAGAAGACCCACACACTACTTATTTACAAAGGGGACGAATAACCCACATCACCCTTCATTGTCGCCTATCATGCGACAGCTTCATACATGGCCTGTAAAGGCTGTCAATGGCTTCATGCGTGGTCTGTAAAGGCTGTCAATGGCTTCATACGTGGCCTGTTAAAGGCTGTCAATGGCTTCATACGTGGCCTGTAAAGGCTGTCAATGGCTTCATACATGGCCTGTAAAGGCTGTCAATGGCTTCATACGTGGTCTGTAAAGGCTGTCAATGGCTTCATACGTGGCCTGTAAAGGCTGTCAATGGCTTCATACGTGGCCTGTAAAGGCTGTCAATGGCTTCATACGTGGCCTGTAAAGGCTGTCAATGGCTTCATACATGGCCTGTAAAGGCTGTCAATGGCTTCATACATGGCCTGTAAAGGCTGTCAATGGCTTCATACGTGGCCTGTAAAGGCTGTCAATGGCCTCATACGTGGCCTGTAAAGGCTGTCAATGGCTTCATACATGGCCTGTAAAGGCTGTCAATGGCTTCATACATGGCCTGTAAGGCTGTCAATGGCTTCATACGTGGCCTGTAAAGGCTGTCAATGGCTTCATACATGGCCTGTAAAGGCTGTCAATGGCTTCATACATGGCCTGTAAAGGCTGTCAATGGCTTCATACATGGCCTGTAAAGGCTGTCAATGGCTTTATACGTGGCCTGTAAAGACTGTCAATGGCTTTATACATGGCCTGTAAAGGCTGTCAATGGCTGTAAAACGCCAACAATCATAATCACCATCCCCATCATCATCATCGGATTGCATCCTTTCGAGTAGCGTGCACCCCTGTACAGATCTACTGGAAGTACAAAGCATGTAATTTATAAACGATGTCACTTAGACAGAAATGATTTTACTGTAATAATTCATCATCTTGCTTTCATAAACAACAACATTATTTTCACACACTTTCCTTCACATTCATTTTTCTTCTTTGCACAGCATTCAGGCAGCATACTTCATTCCGCTGCGAGCGAAAACGGTGATGCCAGTAAAACTAATACTTGATCCGTGGGAGTCATAGATGTATAGAGTATCCCCCAACGCTGTATAGGTGGGGTGGGTGGATGGGGTTAAGGTGGATATTTTACAGTGGTTCGAATAGATTTATTGACACTACTTGACCGATGATGCACTACATAAAAGAATGAAGCAGTGTTAGCTGCTTTATCATCACCCACACCCAAACGTCCCGATAGAAAACTGAATCACACAATCTAGTCTCAACGGAAGCACGTTCCTGGCGGCGACGAAAACAAGCCTCAGCAGGGCATGCTTGTGAATCTGACGCCATTCCCAGTTCCATGAATGCGCGCTTGTTCGTCATGAAAACAAGCTGCATCATCAGACACTCGACATTCCGTCACGAGCTGGCGAGGGAGCGCGAGCAACTTTGAAATAGTGAAGCCAATTTCACTCAGTCCCACAGCAACAGGCAGGGGAGCGCACTCCTCTCGCACCTGTTACGAGTTAGATGTCGCTCTGCACCCCGAATTAGGTAAGCAGTCGAATATGGCGGCAAGGTAGTGTGCCGCCGTCTCGAACAGATCCCGTCTGCCTGCCATTGTGAATGAAATTCAAAGGCGGGACTAAGTGAGATTGTGTTCGTTGATCATATGCATTCCTACAACTCGTTTAAAAGATTATTACGTCCCATTCGGGAATCCAAAATGTTTTACCTCAGACGGGACGTTAACATTCTGTGTTTACAGGATTAGCAGTGAGCACTCCGTGACAACATTACCGAGTGTGAGCGTGTCAGAGGCGATACATTCTCCGAGTGATTAGTTTGGCGTCTACTTGAAGGAAAAGCCATCGCGAAAGGATAAAAGTGCTTCCTTTGTCGTGTCGGAGCTCTGAATCGAAATACATCGTCTTCTGTTTCCTGGATTTGCCTGAGCCGGGCTTGGGCTGAAACGATCGTTGTGTTCTTGAGAAACCGGCGTGCAGTTTGTCTAATGAGTGTGTTGGCATCATCGACGATCATGTGAGTGATTCAAAGGATGGGATGACAGAACTGGAGCTATGTAGCCCTCAGATATCGTCTACTTGCGTCTGTTGCTGAAAATAGAGGTGAGTCCCGATGTTGTCTCGGACTGGACGCAATCCTGCCCTTGGCAAATACGAGCGTTCCCGTCACATGTTGATTGTTGTCATTTCCCTCGCCCTGGGTGTCGCCTCCAACAGAATGGGTGGTGTCTTTTTCTCGTGCGTTTGGGCTACTGCGTGTGGATAATCTGTTGTTTGATTATGATTTTAACACCCTCTCTCTCTCTCTCTCTCTCTCTCTCTCTCTCTCTCTCTCTCTCTCTCTCTCTCTCTCTCTCTCTCTCTCTCTCTCTCTCTCTCTCTCGCTTTTTGTTGTCTGTAGCTTGCTCACTTAACCCCCACTCCCCACCCATCCCCCCTTAGGAATGCCAATCTGACTTTGATTTCTCACCATCTGTGTTCATTCTTGTCTTTTATATCATAAAGGAGTAAAGTTCGTTGCATTGATGATGGAAGATGGCAGGAGTGTTGCTGATGTAGCATCAGGGTCAGCAGATGGTGGTAACACTGATAGCAGGCTGTTTACCTGGACAGGATGTAAAGTTCTTTGTGTTGTGAGTCATGGAGAATCAGTGTGCCAAACCACACCATTTTTTCCATTTACAATACACACCCACATTAATGTTCATATCCTGTGTTGCATTGTCAGTGTGTGTGTGTGTGTGTGTGTGTGTGTGTGTGTGTGTGTGTGTGTGTGTTTGTTGCTATGTGTGTATGCACGGGCATGTGTGTCCTTTCATATCTGTATGTCTGCCTACCTCTGTGTGCATGTGGAATGCATGTGTGTGCATGTGGAATGCATGTGTATGCACATGTCTGCCTGCTTATCTCTATGCCAATCTGCCTTAATGCCTCTGTGTGTGTGTGTGTGTGTGTGTGTGTGTGTGTGTGTGTGTGTTCCTTCTCCCATCTCCACCCCCACTCCCCACATGATTACACATGCATGCACAAACACATAACACACATGCATAATATACATTAACATATCTGCACAAAAGCATTGGTTAGAAAGATAACCACACAGATGTGCTCATAAGCAACATTACAGTTCTTGAAAAAAACGTATGCCTGGTCAGAAATTGTTAATCAAAATTTATTGGTGTGCATTATACATATGAAGACTATTTGGTATGTGGTTGTGTGTGTTGCTGTGCTTTAATATGTTTCTATATGCACCTGAATTTGTTTATGGGTGAGTGGTGTGCATGTAAATTGTGATATTCTAGCAAATGTGAACCTATGCATTGATATACATATACAATGCAGAGTATGGTCTGTTGGCAATGGTGGGACTTGTCATAGGACAGGTGGTGGTACTGGTGGGAGAGAAGAATGATTTGAAAGCATTATAATTTGCTACTGATGCTGAAAAAGACAATGCAGATGATGATGACAATAATGGCTTTTTGACTCTCATTCATCTGTGCTTGGCATCATGTGCACTCCTCAGGCATAGCCTTACAATTTTTATGAACATCTACATGTATCTATTTTGAAGATGCTGTTGCGTAATTTTATGACAATATCGCAGCTGATTTAAGTCAACCGCACTTGCTTAAGGAGGATACATGCACATTTCACATTACCACAGAATTAACCTATTAGCATCATCCACTGCCTGCATTGCCAGCCAATCAACTTGCATGTCCTTATCCTGCAGTTCCCTCTTGGTGCTATTGAGACAGGCCAGTTGGTGTTGAGAAATAAACTGTGCTTACACTCCTGGGAGAATTACAGTGCTATGGTCAAAATGTGTGCATGGGGTGTGTATAGGTGGGACTTGTAACTGATATATATCTGGAGAATTTGCTCTAGGAAACAGTTTATGACTGCAGTTATCAACTGTTATCAATATCTCAGTAGAGCACCGTTTGTCCCAGATATGGCTGTGGGTGGAGGGATGCTAAGGGTTGATGTGTCTCAACAAAAGCTGTTACTACAGCTCTTGGTGGAAGCATTAAATTAATGATGTAACATGCACTCTTCATTTCTAATGCCTTTGTGGACTTGAAAACACAGTTTTGCTCTAGTACTACTTCTATGGGGGAAAATGAAGTTAGACTGTCACTCCATGTGTTAAGCTTTGACTTGGCTTTGACATATAACCTAGAAATTGGACAAGGTACTACAGCCACAGTGCCTGTTGATTGACAATGACAGCAATTAGTCGTACCTGCCACTTCATGTCTAATCCCTGTTGCCTGCATTTGGGGAGAGCACTGAGTGCTGTGTAGATCTATACAAGCAGAGGCCACTGGCAGCATTCCCTGTTTGAATCATGCCCACCTGGTGACTCACAGTCTCTCTAGTCAGACTCTTGTCTCTCTTGCTTTCACAGGGCACTAGTCAGGACAAGTGTGTGTGTGTGTGTGTGTGTGTGTGTGTGTGTGTGTGTGTGTGTGTGTGTGTGTGTGTGTGTGTGTGTGTGTGTGTGTGTGTGTGTGTGTGTGTGTGTGTGTGTGTGTGTGTGTGTGTGTGTGTGTGTGTGTGTGTGTGTGAGAGAGAGAGAGAGAGAGAGAGAGAGAGAGAGAGAGAGAGAGAGAGAGAGAGAGAGAGAGAATGAATCACTGAGCAGTGTTGTCTAATTTAATAGATTGGAACATCCAATAAAGACGTGTGTGTGTGTGTGTGTGTGTGTGTGTGTGTGTGTGTGTGTGTGTGTGTGTGTGTGTGTGTGTGTGTGTGTGTGTGTGTGTGAATGCCAGCAGCATGTGTGTGTGTATGTGTGTGTGTTGTGTGTGTGTTTGTGTGTGTGTGTGTGTGTGTGTTATTGTGTTATTCAATAGATTGAAACACCTGATGAAGATGTGTGTTAACTGTGGTTGTATGTGTGCATTCTCATGCCTGCATACTTCACTGTTCCCTCACCCACTGCTGGTTGCTTCCAAATCAGAGCATAGCCAGTTGGTGGTACCATGGTGTGGCGCCAGTCTACTCAACTCCCAAAGGATTCCTTGAACCTAACTGACCCCTACACCTGCCCTTCT
>JAWQFJ010001543.1:0-7500 GCA_034096865.1 Theodoxus fluviatilis | reverse complement strand
TCCATCTCTGGCCCTTCGTCATCACAGACCTCCGCAACCTAGGCGCCAAGAAGTTCTTTGGCAAGTTCTGCTCTGGCGCCATCGACCACATCAGTGAGTACAGGGAGCCTTCCTGCAGGTGGAAGGATGTGGAGTGCCTGTTGGAGTAGGTTTTTCTTTTCTTCTCTCCCTCTTTTCTTAATGGATTTTAGAATACAGGAGAAAAAGGTGGTGCATGGGTGGGTGGGATGGTAGTATCTCAAGATTTAATTAATAATGTGCTGTGAAGGAGGGTTAGACTTTTTTTAGTCTGAACATTAGCCAGCAGCAAGCTCATTGAGAACTTGTGCTGCGAATGCTCCAGAGAATGGCTTCTGAGTTGCTGAAAGATCCAAATAAGTTGTATTGCTGATACTTCTGTAGAGTCACAGAATCTGCTGAAACTGATTTTGGCTTGGATAGGTCTCAAGTTTCAACTTACATTTGTTGAGGAAGTATATTGATTTTTTTTTCTGGGTCTAAGAGGTGCAGTAAAGATCTGCTTTTTCTGCGTCTAGACTGAGTACAGCCCTGTGGTTGGTGGCCTTTTTATGCCACTGCTTTGTATTTTGTGTTTGATCTTTTTTTTCTTTTGTTGGCTTCATTTCAATGCTATGTAAACATGTGTGTGCATGGGTGTTCCTGAAAAGACTGAGGCATTTTCTGTGTGTGCAGGCATTCGGCAGTTGCAGTGCATCCTGCTCAAGGTGGCACTGCTCTTTGGAGTGGAGGTCCACGTCAACGTCTCCTTTGAAGAAATCCTGGAACCACCTGAAGACCAAAGTGTCAGTGAGTATGAAGTCCATGTCTCTAGAGCTGTCTCAGTGTCTGTTCTATGTGTCTTTGTTGTGGCCTATCTGTCATCTGTGTTTTAGTTTACATATCTGTTAATTGTCTTTGTGTCTGTCGTGTGTGTGTGTGTGTGTGTGTGTGTGTGTGTGTGTGTGTGTGTGTGTGTGTGTGTGTGTACACTGACTCGGCTGTCTGTGCTTCTGTGCCTCCTGCCTGCAAGCTTGTGCTTGCTTACTAATCCATTTTTGCCGCCATCCATTTCTCTACACACCTTTTTGTCTGTCAGTCTGTCTTCATTCTATCTCTGTGGAAAGGGCTCTTTGGTTTGGTATGATAGCTGCCAGCTTGTTCAGTTCATCTGGTAGATCGGAATGTTTGACTGCAAGTCTCTTTCATTTATCTTTGGTTTGTTCACCATTCTGACCATTCATCTTTCTGTCTCTACCCCTATCTGTCCTTCCAGAAAGTTACTCACCCTCAGAAATGTCATTTTGTGTAGTTATGTAGACTGTGTGTGTGTGTGTGTGTGTGTGTGTGTGTGTGTGTGTGTGTGTGTGTGTGTGTGTGTGTGTGTGTGTGTGTGAGTGAGTGTGTGTGTGTGTGTGTGTGTGTGTGTGTGTGTGTGTGTGTGTGTGTGTGTGTCTGTGTGTGTGTGTGTGTGTGTGTGTGTGTGTGTGTGTGTGAGTGTGTGTGTGTGTGTGTGTGTGTGTGTGTGTGTGTGTGTGTGTGTGAGTGAGTGTGTGTGTGTGTGTGTGTGTGTGTGTGTGTGTGTGTGTGTGTGTGTGTGTGTGTGTGTGTGTGTGTGTGTGTGTGTGTGAGTGTGTGTGTGTGTGTGTGTGTGTGTGTGTGTGTGTGTGTGAGTGAGTGATTGAGTGAGTCATCAGACACCAGACAAAGCTGAAAGTCTACCAAGCAATTGTCAAGGCCCCATTGCCCATGAGCTGTCCGTGCAAAGATTGACCTCATCAGCCATCTATGCACACATCCACCTGCTGTGATTCCCCTGTCCCCGGATGATAGAATGGTCGTCATTGAACCTGATGGACAAGAAAGAAAGAAAGTGTGAGTGAGTGAGTGTGTGTATGTGTGTGTGTGTGTAATGTGATGTGTTTGTGTGTGTGTGTGTAATGTGATGTGTTTGTGTGTATGTGTGTGTGTGTGTGTGTGCATGCATGCCATGGGCACAATAGGAAGGTGAGATTGTCCAGATCATCATGCTTAACTTACCTTTATTTGAATCAGAATTTCAAAAGAGAATCAGACTAATGATGTCCGTTTGTTGCAGGCACTGGATGGAGGGCCCGAATATCTCCCCCTGACCACCCTGTGTCCGAGTTCCAGTTTGATGTCCTCATTGGTGCTGATGGCAAGAGGAACACACTGCCCGGTAGGCTGTCTTTGCTGCATGGTCCTGGCCGTGGTCTCATACTTATTTTCTCTTTGCTGTATGGAAGCATGCTTGATGATGTATGGCTCACACTTTGTCATTCACTACTTTGTATAATATATATCAGCACTGGATGGCAAAAGTCACATTATGAGTTCTGCTGGTTTTTAAACTTGAGAGATGACTTGGAATTTGTGGATGCTTCAGAAATAATATTCATGATGGTCTCACAGAGAAGCAACCACTGTACATCCCTCTTACTCACTCTGCTTCTCTGTCTGTCTGTTTGCCTTCAGGCTTCAAGCGTAAGGAGTTCCGTGGAAAGTTGGCCATCGCCATCACGGCCAACTTCATCAACCGCAACACCAATGCCGAGGCAAGCGTGGAGGAGATTTCAGGTGTGGCCTTCATCTTCAATCAAAAGTTCTTCCTGGACCTGAAAGAGCGGACAGGCATTGACCTGGAGAACATAGTCTACTACAAGGATGACACGCACTACTTCGTCATGACTGCCAAGAAGCAGAGTCTGCTGGAAAAGGGGGTACTCAAAGAGGTGGGTTGGGATGGGGTCTCTCATCTCTTTATGGTCATGGACAAGCCTTTTTTGTAGAGGTGATCTCAGTCATATTAGACAGCTGTTTAGGATTATCCCTGCTGGAAAAGGGAGTACTCAAAGAGGTGGGTTGGGATGGGGTCTCTCATCTCTTTATGGTCATGGACAAGCCTTTTTTGTAGAGGTGATCTCAGTCATATTAGACAGCTGTTTAGGATTATCCCTGCTGGAAAAGGGAGTACTCAAAGAGGTGGGTTGGGATGGGGTCTCTCATCTCTTTATGGTCATGGACAAGCCTTTTTTTTGTAGAGGTGATCTCAGTCATATTAGACAGCTGTTTAGGATTATCCCTGCTGGAAAAGGGAGTACTCAAAGAGGTGGGTTGGGATGGGGTCTCTCATCTCTTTATGGTCATGGACAAGCCTTTTTTTTGTAGAGGTGATCTCAGTCATATTAGACAGCTGTTTAGGATTATCCCTGCTGGAAAAGGGAGTACTCAAAGAGGTGGGTTGGGATGGGGTCTCTCATCTCTTTATGGTCATGGACAAGCCTTTTTTTTGTAGAGGTGATCTCAGTCATATTAGACAGCTGTTTAGGATTATCCCTGCTGGAAAAGGGAGTACTCAAAGAGGTGGGTTGGGATGGGGTCTCTCATCTCTTTATGGTCATGGACAAGCCTTTTTGTAGAGGTGATCTCAGCCATATTAGGCAGCTGTTTAGGATTATCCCTTGTGGAAAAATAGAGGATGAGTGGGCAGGGACACTCAGGGGGAAAGAAGACCACAAAACAAAGGACTTGCATATATCCTGCTGACACCTCATGGTCCTTCATGTCCCTCGTGTCCCTCGTGTCCCTCGTGTCATTTGATTGTATGTCCACATGGCATTTCATTCAGTCTCATGCTTCTTATGGTCCTTCATGTCCCTCGTGACATTTGATTGTATGTCCACATGGCATTTAATTCAGTCTCATGCTTCTTATGGTCCTTTATGTCCCTCGTGACATTTGATTGTATGTCCACATGGCATATAATTCAGTCTCATGCTTCTTATGGTCCTTCATGTCCCTCGTGACATTTGATTGTATGTCCACATGGCATTTAATTCAGTCTCATGCTTCTTATGGTCCTTCATGTCCCTCGTGACATTTGATTGTATGTCCACATGGCATTTCATTCAGTCTCATGCTTCTTATGGTCCTTCATGTCCCTCGTGACATTTGATTGTATGTCCACATGGCATTTAATTCAGTCTCATGCTTCTTATGGTCCTTCATGTCCCTCGTGACATTTGATTGTATGTCCACATGGCATTTAATTCAGTCTCATGCTTCTTATGGTCCTTCATGTCCCTCGTGACATTTGATTGTATGTCCACATGGCATTTCATTCAGTCTCATGCTTCTTATGGTCCTTCATGTCCCTCATGACATTTGATTGTATGTCCACATGGCATTTAATTCAGTCTCAAGCTTCTTATGGTGGTGAAGAATTCAGAAAAAGCTCCTAATAATGCCTTCATGTTGACGAAGTACATGTGTTGGACTTGACTCCTGGAATCCCATGACTTCCCACCTTGATCCCTCGTGACACTCACTTTGACCAGAGACATCCCGGTGGTTGTTCAAGGCCATTACTGTCTGAACACTGTCCTTAAATTCTGAAGTATCGGACCACTCCTCTTGACCCCAGCCTTGTCAACTGTTCCCTTTAACCTCAAACATTCATATGACATGCCTTGACCTCTACCTTCTAGACTTTCTATTTTTGGCCTTTTACCCTGACAACTTGCCCCAACCCCAACCCCTGCCCTCTGTCCTTTCAGGACCAGGCAGACACAGCCACACTGCTGTCCAGGGAAAACGTCAACCACGAGGCACTGTTGGCATATGCCAAGGAGGCAGCTGACTTCTCCACCAAACAGCAGCTACCGCAACTGGAGTATGCAGTCAACCACTATGGCCAGGCAGATGTGGCCATGTTTGACTTCACCTCCATGTTTGCTGCAGAGAATGCCTCTCGCATCATGGAGAAGCGGGGCTTCACGCTGGTGATGGGCATCGTTGGAGACTCATTGCTGGAGGTAAGTGGTGATGGCCTTGGGTGATGGAGAAGTGTGCTCACAGGTAATACCATCCCATCATGTTGATGTGCAATATTACCCATGGCAAGGAGGTTATTGGTTTGTTCTAGTCCATTACTTTGTTCCTTATTTGGCAAAATAACTCAAAAAGCTCAAAACAGATTTGGATAAAATTTAGTGGCAGGTCAGGGTTTCACCCAAGGAGCAGTCCATTAGATTTGGAGGTTATTTACTATCTTGTTTCGGAATTACAACCAGAAACAAAAATTTCATTTCCTAGTGCATAGCCCCAAGCATCGAGCACCAGCTTGTACAAGCAGGTTTCATTGTCCCCAGCTAAAGTCACCACTCGCGATGATCAGTTGTGATGCCTCCAATCCTGTGGCTGCCTCGGCAGAGGTTTGGCTCGAGTGCCCTATTGTTAAAATTGGAACAGCTTAATGGTAGCCACCTCAGCTGTGACCCCAGACTGCTGAGCGTTTGGGGCCTGCTCCAGCAGCTGAGCCAGAGGCAGCCCCATGCAGCCAAGTAGGCTGCTGGGAGGCAGTGGGACAGGGTCATCTCATGCAGATCAACCATGCATTCAAATCACCTTGGCAGATAATTAGATAATGTATTACTAGTGATCATCACCTCTATGGCAGGCCAGTTGGTTCTCAGACATGCATATCAGCTGATCATGCTTTTTTCCCCCATTTTTGGGGGGTAGCAGTGAATTATAAGAATCTCTTTAATTCAAAGAAGGCATGTCCCTTACACCGTGCAGCTCTTGGGTTACAGTGTCTGCATTGATGTCTGACTGATTTTTCCCTCTCCAGCCCTTCTGGCCCACAGGATCAGGGTGTGCGCGTGGGTTTCTTGGCGCATTTGATGCAGCCTGGATGGTGCGCAGCTATGCCTTGGGACGTATGAGTCCACTGGAGGTGCTGCAGCAGCGTGAGAGCGTCTTCCAGCGCCTGTCCCAGACAACGCCTGAAAAGCTGCACAAGGACATCAATACTTACAGCATTGACCCCAACACCAGGTACTGCTGTGGAGGGGCTCTATGTCCGCAGGGGAGAATGGATTCACAGTGACTGTCTAGTTGTTGCTGTCATTATCATTGTCGTCATCACTGTTGGTGTCGTCATGGCTGTTGTCATGCTCATTGGCATCCTAATCATTGTCATTGTCTACACTGCCATTCCTTTAATCAGTCAGTGTGTGTCCTGCTGTTGAGATTACCCATGTCCTTCTCAGTTTTTAGCCAAAATTACTTTTTCCCCTTCAAAAATAGGAAATTAAGTCTACTTTTTTCTGCACATGTCCTTTGGTTCATTTGTGAAGTTGCATGTTTCGTGGAATAAGGAAATTAAAGTTTGTATTGGACATTAGTTGAGACTGCAATCGTTTAACACTTTGCCTGTAGTTTGACCTCAAATTTTGTGCAGATTTTGGCAAATTTTGAATAACAAAATCTATATTTCAGAATTAGAAGAATAATATCTATAAACCCCCCTGTGCCACTACCACCGCTTTGATTCATATCTGCACTTTCTGCACAAAGTAGACGGCTTGGTTACCTGGTGTATGGATGCATGGGTCAGGACTAAACTTGAAGGCAGCATTGATACCAATGTGGGTGGCTGTGTATAGGTACCCCAACCTCAACTGCAAGGCACTGAAGCAGGAGCAGGTCAGACACCTGTACACCAGGGACGGAGAGGAGGTGGAGGAAGACGTTCCAACCAAACGGGCAAGGAATGGTAAGTGGAAAGACAGATGGAAATAGACATGGCAGGAAGACTAAGAGATGGATGAATGGAAGGAAAGATGGATGGATGGAGAGACAGATGGACAGGCAGACAGCAGACACATCGCAGAAATTTGGAAGGAAGATGGAAGGAGGTACAACATTGAGTTACTATGAAATACAACTTAAGCTTTTAATAGGTCCTTTTGTTTACATCTGCCTTCATCCATGTAAAGATTGGAGGAAACTATTGAAAACATACAGTAGAAAATGCATTATTTTAGATGGAGAAAAATTATGGCTTCTTGCACAGATGGATAAGCATAAGCAAGTATTGTGAATGAGGAAAATAATACAGTATTACATGCAGGTATCATTAAGTGAACTAGCTGCCAGAGATCCAAACATGATTGATTGATCATTCCTTCAAGCCATTTGGCCCTTCCCTTCCTGGGAACTTGAGAGCCCTGAGTTTGCACTTGCTCTGCCTGCAGAGGAGGCAGTTGACAGCTACAGCCTGCTACGTTGGTGCCAGCGCGTGCTGAACACGGGACGCTACCGAGGATTCAACGTCGTAGACTTCACCTCTTCCTGGCGCAACGGCATGGCGCTGTGTTCCCTCATCCACGCCTTTCGGCCGTCCATCATGTGAGTCCTTGCCTTCTCGTGCCTCATGCGTGTGTCTTTGATCTGTCTGACCTTTGGCTTCCAATTTACTGGAGCTACACTTTCTTTTTTCTCTCTCTCTTTTTTCTGTGCCAATAAGTGTATTTCTTGTTAAGACTCATTAGTAAACCACAGTATGGTTGTTGCTGTGTGATATCAGGCTTAGTCTCTCACTGCTAGGGTTTGGAGCTTTTATTGTTTGATGGATACTTTTTGTTTCCTTTTCATGTGGACAGCAGAATTCCTTTCTCTGCTATTTGGGTAATTTTT
>JAWQFJ010001542.1:117500-120963 GCA_034096865.1 Theodoxus fluviatilis | reverse complement strand
CTCTCTCTCTCTCTCTCTCTCTCTCTCTCTCTCTCTCTCTCTCTCTCTGTAACTGCAATTTAAACTTTATTCTCGTTCTTAATAGTGTACTGATATGTACATTTGCAAACAAAATATTACGTTGTATTAGACTTTTGTACACAATGCTTGCTTCCACATGGCGCTATTGAGAGACATACTTTCAGAATGAACGAACTCCTGAAGCGACCGAGAGAGACACACCAGGGTTTATAGCATGCATGTTTATTCGTCTGGTTAAGCGAGGCATTAGCAAAGATAAAGTTTATGTTCCCTTCGAATGTTAAAGAGTCAGATGTGATTTCATGTCAGTCCTCATCCCCACGCGCACCCTCCACCCCACCCCTCTCTCTCCTCCAAACAGCTGTACACTCCCTGGTTACTTGGACGTACACGCACTGACATAGGCAGTTCAGTGATGGCTCCAATTCCATGCCTTGGCAGGAAGCAGTCAGCAGATAACATTCTGCTTTTGTCCTGCGTTGTAGGGTAGGGTGGTCTTCAAGCTGATACCCCCCTCACCACCCACCACCTTCCTCTTTCCCCTATCCTGGCCTTGAGGTATTGTACTATTCAGATATGGCCATTCCTGCTCTGTCGGTATCTCTTTTACCCGACCAGAGTTGCATCCTGTCCCCACCCGGGGGTAAAACGGGGTACCTGTGAGGGAATCGATGGCGAACTGTGAGACGTTTGACCCCGGTATGCGGCCGTGAGCCAGTATGGGTGTGGAATTCTGGCCAGGGGCTGGAGAAGTTGCTGGTCCTGTCTGTCTCTGCCTGCAGATATCTGGCGCCAGTAAAGGATTGATCCAATGGCCCGATGATCAGGCGGTAAAGGGTTAAGCTATCTGAGACCCAAGTCTGGGCCAAGAATCGCCACGTAAAACACACATCTCTGTGTTTGCTCTTACCCAGAGATTCATACAGGCTGTGCCAGCACTATTCTGTTGCAAGTCAGTAGGAATCTCGCCGTTCTGTCAGCCAAGCAGAAGTAGAGATATCGCCTTTGTTCCTCAGTGGAAGATGCAGACACACCTGTGTCCTCGTGACTCCTCTCTCTGTCTCACCCACCTGGTCTTTCCCCCACGTTTCATGACCTTTTACCTCTTTCACCTCCAGGAAAGGAATAGAGCCTGGAAGTTCTGATTTTAACACAAATGTGTGTGTGTGTGTGTGTGTGTGTGTGTGTGCGCGCGCGCGTGTGTGTGTGCGTGTGTGCGTGTGTGTGTGTTTTTTATTGATTGATTGATTGATTGTTTATTTCGGCCGACGACCCATCAGACAATTAAGACATGTTATATATAGTACTACATAAAACAATACAGTAGATATTGACACTAATAGCAACACACAACTAAAAGAAAACTTGTTCATCATCACAACTGGCGGAATCACAGTCTGTTACTGTTAGAGTCAGTGCTATGTCAAAAGCAGCTCTCACAGAGCCAAAAATGATATGTAAAATAAGTACATTTTATCATCACTTGTCACCCAAGAGGTGTGCGAGCGATTGTAATATAAAAGTAAATGTTATTTACTTCTAAGAAAATAAGCTTTATCCATGCTACAAAGCTAAAACACATGTACACAAACCAAGTCACGTCCTCCTGTATCCTGCACCTAATGTGTGTGTGTGTGTGTGTGTGTGTGTGTGTGTGTGGATTTGTGTGTGTGTGTGTGTGTGTGTGTGTGTGTGTGTGTGTGTGTGTGTTTGTGTGTGTGTGGTGGAGGCAAAGGTAACACTATGCTTCCTCCCAGTCAAAGCGCTCCTAGGAACAAGCTTCGAGTCAACTATCAGCGTATCTGCCCCCGAATCCCTAAGGCCAGGCACCTCAGTACCATTCAGCTGCACCATACATCGGGGTTCAAATTCCTTGTGACTACAAGACTCGCAAAGTGAGGACAGCTTGCCTGAGACGACTTCTCCTGGGAAACTCGAGACCGCACCCACTGGTGACCTGACGACCATCCCTACTATCTTGCAATCTTTCTTCAAATGACCCTTCTGGAAACATCTGAAACACAACCCTTTCTCTTTAGCTTCTCGGATGCTACCCTGGGAGCTAGAGCCCTCACCCTCATCCGCTTTCTCTCTCTCTCTCTCTCTCTCTCTCTCTCTCTCTCCTGGATAATCGACAACAATGTGTCCAATTCGATGGGCACGTTTCCAAGTATGGTATTCTAAAAGCCGGTGTCCCACAGGGATCTGTACTAGGCCCCCTTTTATTCTGCTTATTCATAAATGACCTACCCTTGCATATCACAGATAGAAAGGTCTCATGTAACATGTTTGCAGATGATACAACGCTGTCTACCGCGGACAGCTCAATCGAAACTGTGGCAGATAAACTCCAAAAGAGTCTTGATGAAATATGTTGCTGGTGTCTTTCAAATCATATGGTCCTCAACCCGTCCAAAACCAAGTATATGGTGATAACCACAAGGCAAAAACATCAACTACATCCTTTGTCACTCCCACTCTCACTTGATGCAGAGCCGATAGAAAAGGTGAAAGAACACAAAGTGCTTGGGGTGATGATTGACGAACAGTTAGACTGGAATTCACACATAAATCTAATGTGCAAAAAGATTTCAAGCAATCTCTTTCTACTGTCAAAGCTGAGGCACTTTGTAGACACGGAAACCTGCAAAATCTTTTTCAGTGCCCACATCATATCACACATCAATTACGCATCAACATTGTGGGATAACTGTAGTGAAGCTAATTTGAAGAGAGTTAATTCACTTTACAGAAGAGCTTCTAAGCTTATGGTCCCAAATAAATCTCTCAGCACTGAAAAGAAAATGGAAATGCTTGACATTTTGCCTCTCCATAAGCATCTGCAGCTCAATAAGTGTGTGCTTGTGAAAAAGGTAAAAGATGGCCGAACACCAGAATATTTAACCAAACTATTTGAGCAGTCATCATTCAGAGGACGTGACAAACTTCTCCTGCCTCAGCCTCGCATCGATTTGTTCAAATCGAGCCTATCTTACTCTGGGGCTGCTCTGTGGAATACACTGCCTGATGACATAAAATGTATCAAATCTTTGCCTATGTTCAAAGACAAAATTCGCATTATTCTCAGGCATCATCCTATGACATAGTTTTCCACGCTTTCATCTGGCGTCTAGACAGTGGAACGGCTAAGTGTGTATTTGTGTATGTTGTCCATTCCTCACATATATGCTTACTTCAGGCCTCCCCTGCTGAACTATCGAGGGGTTCCGGCTGATTGGGGGTGGGGGAGTAGGGGAGGGAGTGTACACCAAGAGGCTATGACCTACTTGTATGTTATTTGTTTTTAACATTTGGATGTTTAGAAAATTGTTTTTTATGCATATGTCATTGTAGTTGATTCAAGTTCCATATTTAAAATTTGCTTCTCTGGTACACTATCTACCCATTTTTAGTATGTTTAAGAAATTGTACATGTATAATT
>JAWQFJ010001542.1:107500-112500 GCA_034096865.1 Theodoxus fluviatilis | reverse complement strand
AAGATAATTTCCTTAAATTGTATATCCATAGTCCTAGAAAACCCGCCCATGGTCCATGTTGCAAGTTCCCCCAAATGAAAGAGAATTGCTTTAGATTGTATATATCCATAGTCCTAGAAAACCCGCCCATGGTCCATGTTGCAAGTTCCCCCAAATGAAAGAGAATTGCTTTAGATTGTATATATCCATAGTCCTAGAAAACCCGCCCATGGTCCATGTTGCAAGTTCCCCCAAATGAAAGAGAATTGCTTTGGATTGTATATCCATAGTCCTAGAAAACCCGCCCATGGTCCATGTTGCAAGTTCCCCCAAATGAAAGAGAATTGCTTCAGATTGTATATTCATAGTCCTAGAAACCCCGCCCATGGTCCATATTGCAAGTTCCCCCAAATGAAAGAGAATAAGACTTTAAATAACATGGCTAATGGGAACAACCTCTGATGTTAAAATCGACCATTCTAACGCCTTCGCATTTACGAGCCCATCAGTCTATCAATGTATACCTTATGTCTTGTTTATGTGACTTAAAACGTGTATGTGGGACAGCAGGAGACCTTCATGTCACCTTTTTCTGCAATATGAAGCAGTCGCTTGTAAGTAAGGGCGCTATTTCTTCTGGCATTCATGTTCGTTGATAGCTCACTATATCGATGACCAATGCAAACAATGCATGACTTTTGCAGAATGAAGAGGTCAACATTTCATTCATGTATACCTGATTCACTAATGAGTGGGAAATAGTGAATCATTGTTATCCAACGCAATTCATGGTGATATTAGTGCTTTCAATACGTTATATTTACGACAAGTTACCAAGACACTTTCTATGCGTTCAGAAAATGTGTTTTATGTGCAACGTTTCCAAACCATCGTTTCACAGGCAATTGTAAAAATATAGTTCAGTCACTGTTGAATGCATTAAAAATGTACGATATTGATTACGAAGGTTGGATGGATGAATTGACTGACGTATTGGGGCCTATCAGTCTTTGCAGGTTATGTAGGGTCATTGATAAAGAACATCACAATAGCTGATTGGAGTATAATCAAATCAAGTCACGGTTTCCTTGGTCATTCGCCTCATACAAACCGCGTAGGAAGACGCAGTGAGTCTGTTCTCACCCAATTCTGTGAACCCGAGTCAGTAGTGACTCTGAAACAGTTCGCAATGAATGCGTAATAGACTTGACCCTTCGCATGACAGCATTGCGCCAAAAATAGTTCGTTCTGATACGATGTTTCTCTCCACTTTTTACAGAAATCATTCAGATGTCAAAACTTGTTTCCATTTCAACACAAACATATATTTTATCGAATAAACGCTTGTTTATTGCCTCAACAAGAGTAAGTTAAGAGTTTTGTGCGAAATAGTCTTAGAACTACTTTAACGGCGTATGTCAGGGAGCAGATGGCTATCTCACAATCCTCTCGTGTGACCTCCATTTGCGTATTTCGGACGAAAACCTTCCATCACATGATGCCAACTGAGCTAGAGACACTTTGGCAGGAAGGCGAAGTCTTTAGTGAACTAGAATGTTCTCACCCTCAACCCACACATTTATAAACTGCAGCCACTATTCCATAACATAACAAAGCTCGTGTCCACCACAACTTCTAGCTTCAATCTCTTTGATATTCTGTTTGTTTTCTCTGCCTAGCCACTCGCGGATCTCAGCTGCGCGGCAAGAACATTACTCCTAGCCGAGAAGAGCAAGGGTTCCGTGCAGTCAAGGAGACTGCTGCAACGTGATACGCAGAGCCTCTCTCCTCGCCTAACCCTCACTGCCCTCTTGTAGCGGGTGGTGCCCGCCAGAACTTCTTCGACAGAGGAGGAAGTTCGGAAGAGAGCTGTTTAAGCCGTCCTGAGCAGAACTGAACCAAGGCCCCTAATCGCCTCGCGCTGCTGCCGAGAGCTTGAGTCTCTACGCCACAATGCGAAGTCTCAAGAAAGATGCGTTTTTCAACGTAGCTGAGAGTCCGTTTGTAGCGGATGCAAGGACGGAAATGCAACTGCTTCTGTAGTGACTCGAAGATCCGTATCTGTGTCAGGAAATGCACAGAACGGGACGTGATTTTGGTTTCTTTTCAAAGGGTTTGACACACACGCATTGTGTGTGTGTGAGTGCGCGCGCGCGCGCGTATGTGTGTGTGTGTGTGTGTGTGTGTGTGTGTGCGTGTGCGTGTGTGTGTGTATGTGTGTTTTTTTATTAAAAAAATTACAGGGATAGTACAGCATATACATGTTCATAGCATAAGCTTTGCTGTAAATTATAGCACATGATAAATAGTCACGGAACACCCAACTTTTGGACAAAAGGAATAGATACAATACTAATTGTTCTGGAAAAAATACTGATTGAAGTAGGCAAAGAGTTGCAAGTATGGAATATCGTCTGCTGCATCGTGATATCCACAGTTCAATGCTGCTGTGCTTCCTCATGCTATGTGCCATTGTACGGCGATGCAGATACAAGCCAATGGGAGTAATCGTTACAGGACTGTCATTAACTAACGAGCGGAGTGACCAGAATTCATCTTCTGCTTGTAATGGAAATACTTAATCACGCTAGTGTCTGACATCCCCATCTGACACCCACGTGTAGAGAAGACATGCAATTCTGCCATCATTGATACCCATGTGCATTTTCACGAGCTTCGTTTACTAAACGACAGCGATTCGTAGAGATAGCTATCAAGGATGGTTGGAAATAAGCTTTGCGGCCAGCATTGGAAAGGACGGGTTGAAGTCCGATGGAAACAAAGAGCTTCGCGAGCGCTCGCTGACAGCACTTCTTCATAAACGTGTTGGTAGCTCTGGATGAGGTATTGCCGTATTCTGGAAAACGCGCCCCTAATCACGTGGGACAAACACTTACTTCTTATCTGGTCATCAGCAGCATTTCCCTTTGTCGGGATTGTCCACTAAACAGCGACGGTACATACTACAAACCTAAGACTTTCGATTCTTCTCTTGTACGGAATGGCTGCCAATCATTCCTCTAGCTGGCAAGTGTCATTCCTCTAGCTGGCAAGTGTACTGTTGAAAGTTGCACGGATCCTAGTGGCGCTTCCTTGGGCAAAATGTTTCCCGCGCATTGCCTCTCCTATCAAGGAGTAAAGCCGGTGCTTAATTGCGGGACACTAATGCTGCACACTCAGTGTCCAGTCACAACTTTCGGCCGAATCACATCTATTTCAGGCCCCGTAAAGGAATCAAGAGGCATAAGTAAGTATAAGTAGGTAAACGACATATTTTGCGCTCGCTCATAACCAATACCTGGCATTCTTTCTCTCGTTTGCATGCAAAACATTAATTTCAAGAATCAATGACGCACACAAAGAAACCGTAACCGAATGGCATTATTAACTTCTCAAGCTCTGTATAGAATACGTCAATGGTTGGTTTAAATCGCTACATTATTCAAATCCAAATGTGGGTTACTTAGTGATTCTGTACACTGGTAACACTTGAACTCGGTCACGTTGACAATAGAAGACAATTTCGAAACTTCTTCGAACAAGATTTCGCCAAGACGGATAGTCGTGGCTCAAAATATACGTTCGTGTCTCGGCCAGACATTAAAATGCCGCGCACGTCTTTAAATAGATGTCACATGTCTAAATATACTTTCTCGACTTCACAAACAAGAGAAACTATTTGTTGTGGTGACCACAACTATCACAAAGCGACTTAAAAAAATAAAACTGTTCTATTGTTACGATTTCTTTATATGTGTGTCAGCAATTCTTCAAATGAGCGTTTTGCATGCGAACTGGAGAAGAAGAAAAAAATGGCAGAGCACGGCGCGTGGGAGACTAGTCTCGATCATTCATACAAATGCTGCGTGCGGGGTATGAAATAAATGTCGCATGGCCGAATTTTGTGTCTGAACCCAGTGTGCAGCAGTAGCGTCCTCTAATTAAGCATCAGCTTTAAGCAGGTCACCGAGCGCTGCATGGCGGCGACCGAGAAAGAGATTACCTCAAAATGGCTCCTCAAAAAAGGGACCAGATAAAGTCTGTACCGGTTCTACTTTCTATTCAGTTTGTCGACAACTGATGTTGAGTTTCCTTTCTTTCGCCCCCTGTGGGTTGCGGATAAGAATAGACCCACCACCCACCTCTTCATTCGCGTTTTGTACGAGGCAAATGACTTGAGAAATCGAGACTTAACTTGTTCTTATTCGACCCAGCACCAAAGATTTATCGTGATCAACGACCTTACAAAGCCCCGAAATGCTGACAGACCGTACAACTCCCATCATCTAATCATCAATCATCAGTTCTTTCTTTCGCAAATCTAGATTGTCGAGTAAAGCATTACATTAGCAATGAATACTATCCGCAGGGTTTAGTTTCGCGCGCGCGCAGTGTGTGTGTGTGTGTGTGTGTGTGTGTGTGTCTGTGTGTGTGTGAGTGTGTGTGTGTGTGTGTATGTGTGTGTGTGTGTGTGTGTGTGTGTGTGTGTGTGTGTGTGTGTGTGTGTGCGCGCGCGCTTTAATACTTCTCAGACTAGTAACGAAAATGTTGTGATTCTACCATACCAGAAACCATAAATAACGCATGCTACACGAATTGGTTTAAACAAAATATGTCAAGCAGGCGGTAGTGATACAGCGGACGTGATACAAGTAGAGGATCTCGAAAGGTTGGTTTTGTTTAGGAGATGTAGCAAGATGTAATGCTTTGATGACATCTTATTGATTTTTTCGTTTAGGTATAAATCTCCAGCACTTCAGTATTTTTTACCCCCTGCCGCACCCCTCTCATACTCTTCTCTGTCTGTCTGCCTGTCTGTCTGTCTGTCTGTCTGTCTGTCTGTCTGTCTGTCTGTCTGTCTGTCTGTCTGTCTGTCTGTCTGTCTGTCTGTCTGTCTGTCTGTCTGTCTGTCTGTCTGTCTGTCTGTCTGTCTGTCTGTCTGTCTGTCTGTCTGTCTGTCTGTCTGTCTGTCTGTCTGTCTGTCTGTCTGTCTGTCTGTCTGTGTGTCTGTCTGTCTCTCT
>JAWQFJ010001542.1:80000-100000 GCA_034096865.1 Theodoxus fluviatilis | reverse complement strand
AAATTACATTTACAATTGTGTAGATTAAGTGCAATTGACTCGGTGCGACATTCATTGCTCACGTGTTTGGATTTTTAGGTGGCAGACTTGATGATTTGACTTGAGTTTAGTAACTGAGGGACTAAGCGTGCAATGTGGGCTTTTTATGCGCAAATTCAGATCGATTCTGAATGCGGACGATTTGCTTTGGGATGAATTACACGAGTCAAATAGCGGGATGTAAAAAATGTATTACGCCGTAGTCGTATCCTAGCAACCAGATATTCCGGCAGGTAACGAGACACTGAGTGGCTGGGGCATCTTTTTGTTGCACACACTGCCATGACCAGCAACACTATTATCAAACACATGCAAGTTACCATTTGTCGCATCATCGGTTCTCTAAAATGTGGCATCACTATTTAGTTCATGCTTTTATTACAAGGATTACGTTAACTAAACAGCGCTTCCCTGGTATTGTTTCACGAATACGCAAACGCAGGACTTAAAAATGCATTCCCCGTCCCCCCCCCCCCCCCCCTCCTCCCCCCACCCCTGTTCCGCTAAGTGGGGTTTTGCCTCTTGCTCCTTACGACGACACTTTCATCCAGAACGTGTGCCATTTATTTATCTTGTATTCCATACCCTCCATTTTAACGTGCCTCTTCCTTTTAAAATGACAAGCACCTAAATCTCGTGTTGTATTTTGTATCAGACGAGAAGCAGACTCGACATTCCCCAAGCCACACCACAAAAAACCCAAAACCCCAAGAACTCCAAAACAGGAAACAAGAAGCGAAGTCTGGCCTGCAACGCCCAGTTTAGCAGAGCCACAGGCATGGCTGTCCATTAGCAGTCAAGGCTTGGGGAAGGCGTATTTTGAAGCTCGAGGCACTGGTGAGGAAAATGTATTCCCGCCAAACCTCACTAATGACGTGCTGAGGTCAACAGGTTTCTCTGCAAATCAACAGCACGAAGCCCCAAGGGAAACACTCGCCAAACTGTCGAGATTACGTTGCTTGCCTAGATCAAAACGACACCGATTTGAGGCTCTTTGTGTTCGACGAACCGTATAGAGGGTGTGGTTTTCACATCAAACATTCGAAAATAATATACTTGAGGTGCATTAAAAAAGCCATTAGAATCAGCTACTCAACAAACAATTACTGGGTTTAGAAGTTTATGATATGACTCCAATGTTCGTTTCTTCTTGCATGAAGAGTTGTGCAAACCGATATTCTCATCATGAGCATTGTCGTGTATCAATATGCATGGAAAAAGCAGTTCATGAACGCATAAGTTGGAAACATGATGATCAAGCTTGCGCGTTTTCTGCGGAAATTGACCTCTCTTGTGTACACTTGATGCAAATTGCGTTGATGCAGTTTAAAGATGTTCAGAAAGCCTCAACTATTTTGCTACTCTATCACTCGTGTAAAAAAGAAATAAGAATCAATGTTTTGTTCGCATGCAAAATGGACTAAGGGGCTAAGCAATCCTCAACAAAGCTTGATCCAATACAGGTGTGTTCGTTTAAGGTTTTTGTCAAATCATTAATGTTTCTCACTTAAAAGCTTTCGTACTCATTTCTCACGTCCGCCACACCACCAACGCATTTCCTTGATGCAGTAAGATTTAACAAATATTACTTGTTAATGGGGAAAAAATCTGTCATTGCAAGATAATTGATATCGTTAAAGGCAGAACTTTAGGAGCTGTACCCAGTACTGATTCAAGGTAAGCAAAATCCGAACCTTTTCGAACAGTTGCAGAGGTGAGTTACATGCTGCTCCCCCGACACCAGATCCCAAGTTATCTGACCGCCAAACTGGCAAGGTTTCGAGGGGCGGCTCCAACAAAAGGACGCCAAAGTTCTCTGGCCAAAAAAAACCTCCCAAACCTTTGGCACACTAGATCAAGGACCTCTTGCCGTCACGTCGGATCTGATTTTGATGTGGGAAATGCGCACTGCTGCATTCACGATAGGGCACATCCGTCCTTTCCCGCGCAGTCTCTGATGGAGATCGCTGGCGTTCTTGGCTTACCAGGCTCGCCCACCGTCTTGCGAGAGGCGGGACTTTTTGCTGCCACAGCCATGCCGCTAAGGGCAGGCTCTTATTTCATGGTTGAGGGCAAGGTTGCGTCTCTGGAGAATGAAAGGCAGAGGTTCGACCAGGGAATGCGAATAAAGAAAACAAAAAACTTTTACGCGTAAAACCGCGATATGTCGTGAGACTTACGTATTCAATCATGGTTAACGAAAATGATTTTGATAAACTTCAACTTTACATCAGATTTGTCCCCTAGCACTTTGAAAAGTAATTCGAAGAAATTGGAGGGTGGATATATATTTTACATAACTTATACAAGACTGAAACCTTCTCTACCATCTGTTTGAATGCGACCGGAGTTTTCCCAAGATCTAACTATGAGGGACAATATGTAAAAGCATGACCTGTCGTCAAAAAATGGCAGAGCAACGGTTGAAGCATCAGCATGTCAACATGACTACATGTATATTTCAGAAATAGCACTCGACAGTATTGTGTAATTGTTGACGCTGAGAACGGGTTAACACTCATAAATATCACACTAAGACGTAAACTAATATGCATGGGACCGACGCATTATTGCTGAAAATCGTGGATTATTCAGTTTGTTTATTAGTTAGATCAAATAGGATCAGAGATTAAGTCAATGTCTGGTAGTCATCAGCCAACTCATCTAAACCTTGCTTCAAGCCGTATAGCCTTTGCCTCAAGCCATCTAAACCCTGACTCAAGTGATCTAGCCTTTGATTCAAGCCATCTAGCAATTGATTGAAGCAATCTAGACCTTCACCCATGGCATATACCCCTCGACTCGAGCCATTTCTTCCTCGACTCAAGTGATCTAGTTCTTGACTCAAGCCATCTAATCCTTTATTCACGCCATCTAGCCCTTGATTCGAGCAATCTAGCCCTGACTCAGGCCGCCTAGCGCTTGATTCAAGCCATTTAGCCCTTGATTCGAGCAATCTAGCCCTGACTCAGGCCGCCTAGCGCTTGATTCAAGCCATTTAGCCCTTGATTCGAGCAATCTAGCCCTGACTCAGGCCGCCTAGCGCTTGATTCAAGCCATTTAGCCCTTGATTCGAGCAATCTAGCCCTGACTCAGGCCGCCTAGCGCTTGATTCAAGCCATTTAGCCCTTGATTCGAGCAATCTAGCCCTGACTCAGGCCGCCTAGCGCTTGATTCAAGCCATTTAGCCCTTGATTCGAGCAATCTAGCCCTGACTCAGGCCGCCTAGCGCTTGATTCAAGCCATTTAGCCCTTGATTCGAGCAATCTAGCCCTTAACTCGAACATTTAGCCCTTGATTCAAGCTCTCGAGTCCATGACTCGTGTCATTTTGCCCTCGACTCACGTCATCTAGCCCTTGATTCAAGCCGTCTAGCTCTTGGCTCTAGCCATTTAGCCCTTGATTTCAGCCATCCAGCCCATGACTCTAGCCATTTAACCCTTGACTCAAGCTATCTAGCCTTCGACTCTGGCCATCTAGCCCTTGGCGCAAGCTGTCTACCCCTTGACTCAAGTCATCTAGCCCTTGACTCTAGCCATCTCGCCCTTCACTATAGCCATTTAGTGTTTGCCTCATACCATCTAGTCCTTGGCACAAGCCATCTAGCCCTTGGCTCGAGCCATCTAACCTCTGACTCTGGCCATCTAGCCCTTCACTCTAGCCTTCTAACCCTTGGCTCTAGCCATCTAATTTTTGCCTTATACCATCTAGCCCTTGGCTCAAGCCATCTAGCCATTGCATCACGCCGTCTAGCCCTTGACTCAAGCCATCTAACCATTGAATCAAGCTATTTAGCCATTGACTCGTCTAGCCCTTGACTCAAGCCATCTAGCCATTGAATTTAATGGACAGTTTCCTTGACGCATCGTTTCATCCATATCGTCGTGTTGAAGTTTGCACTGAAGTGCCCCCTACACTCGTTTTCGCTTGAGTGATGGTAGATAGCTCTCACCACTAAAGGGATAAGATGCACCGATTCACATGTAATCGCTAGATAAATTGGAGACACGCCAAGATAATCACAAGGAAAATGAGATTTTAAATGGGTTGTGTCCCAGATTTTCTAATGCATAAAATGTATATCTCGCTATATAAGAAACGGTAGAGTGTTTCACTAGCGAAAGTTTTCACACACACACACACACACACATACACACACACACACACACACACACACACACACACACACACACACACACACACACACACACACATGTTTGAAGCGGAGCATATCACTTTAAATTTCATGGGATGTCGAAAAGTTTAGCCTAGCAAACCGTGTCTGACTGATTTATTCTGTAAAAAGAAAAAAGTACCTGGCACTCGCGAAATCAAATGGTTTGGGTGAAGACTCCATGACGACTTCTAGAATTGACGATCCTACATTTAGAGTAATAATAAGAAAAAGTATACATGTACACTGTAGCCATGTGTTTTCATTTTGCTTGAATGTTTCTTCACTTACGTCAGCAGCAGTAAAGCGGAGCAACACGCGATGGTATAAACGTCTCTGCCAAGGATTTATAACGGGCATGTAGCACCCGCAGAAATGTATGGAAACGGTGCCCATTCAGATGTATCCTCGTATCTCAAACCTGATGGATGAGTGCAGTGCAAAGATGAAATTATCTCCATGCCACCGTCTGCCTGAGATCGTAACGAAGCACAAGCAATTTCGAAGCAGCTGTTCTGATGTTGATGCTCTGTAGGCCGTTTCGAAGTTCGGTAATTCCGAGTGGTGGGTTTTCCTTGGATTTAATGACATTTTAATTGTACGAATGTAAATTAGCTAATCAGCAGCATGCATAATCTCATGACGCATGATTGAAAGAGAAACACTGCCATCGTGGCGAAAAGAATGTGATAGTAATTTGAAAACATTCTGAGTTAAGAAAAGAGGAAACGAGAAATAATGTTGAAAGTCACCAGTTGGCACAAGTTGCCTTCCTGTGTGGTAGAGCTGCTTACCGTAAATCTGATGAATGAATGGATGGATATATGGATGGATGGATGGATGAATGGATGGGTGGATGGATGGATGGTGTTGTACGGCCTATCAGCCTTTGTAGGCTATATAAGGCCATTAAGCACAAAAGTCACTCGAACAGTTTAGAGCAAACGCAAATCAAGTCATGGTGTCCCTACTTATTCGCCTCTTACGAATCGCGTAGGGAGACGCGGTGGGTCTATTCTGTCCCCGAACCCACAGGGGGATACCATAAATCTGAACGATACAACAGAAACGCATTTTGGCTTTGTACACTGCTTCAGTTAGGGCTCATATTTTGTTATTTAAAACAACATTTTCACGAGATTTGCAGGATGGTGTAAGAATAGCTACCCTAAAATCAAGTTTATGTTCTTATCAATTCGCCTAAATGTCGTCGTCATTTGATCCACTGTAACTTCTGCAAGGCTAGGGAAAAGAACGAATTCTATAAGCTTGGGAAATAGGCCGGACATACACACCGAACGATTGCTAAGCCTGCATAACGATCTTGTTTTTTGCGTTAAAACATTGTTGGAGCCAACTAGCCTAATTGTCCCTATTTCCAGAGCTGCCCTCGCGCAAGACCGTCTTTGCGACTTAATTTGTCAAGAACAAAGGAGGCACCCTGTTTCCCGTATTGATGTGGGCTGCTTTCCATTGCAGTCGAGTTGGGTTAGTCACCCTATCCCTTCATGGCCTCCACACAGGCTTCCCCAATTAGCGGTGTCCCCTGCAGCCCGGAGAACTAGGACAGTTTGAACCGTGGCCAATCTTTGATCTCCAGGTCAGAGACACGTTTTCCGTATTTGAAAATCTCGGGATCTGTTTTATCTGTAAACAGGAGAAATGCGGCTTTGGAGCTGTTATTCTTCTCTGCTGACTTGGAGAGATGAGGGTTTCGAGGGCACGTCGTTCTAAGAAACTGCAGGATTTTGTTTCCTCTCCAGGAAAAAGTGTGCCTGAACGGAAAAGGTTACAGTTCATCTGGAACAAGTCTGGATTTTTTTCCCTCCCTAAGTAAGGAAGTAATCGAAAGATCTGCAAAAAAAACGATTCATTTCAAACCGCACATATAAAAACTGCAATCATTTGTCCAGAACAAGAAATTCTCTCTCTCTCTCTCTCTCTCTCTCTCTCTCTCTCTCTCTCTCTCTCTCTCTCTCTCTCTCTCTCTCCCTCTCTCCCTCTCTCTCTCTCTCACTCTCTCTCTCTCTCTCTCTCTCTCTCTCTCTCTCTCTCCCCACCATACATATGAAAATCGATGGATTTTTTGTGAGAAACAAAGAATGACTTAGTTTAATGTGCCATGATGTCACACAATGTAAAATTGCCACAGCAATTACGGCTTGCTATACTTCGAGACATATTGTTTATTTGATTCGAGAACAGTGGTCAGTAAATGGATAGGTCTGCGTGTATAATAACTTCATCCTAAACAGCTAACGAAATCATGGGACACCCGCTGAGTAGATTGTTCTGTTCAGGATTTTTCGGTGACGTTCATTTCCTCTGCTCAATGCTTTCACAGAGACATTCAATGTTACCGAGTGTGTGGGATTGCGTTGTCGTGTTACACTGTCTCTATAGACTGACGAGAGTGAGTGGCTTTTGGCCGTCGTTTATACACGAATGAATGAACGAACGCATGAATGAACGAACGCATGCAAAGAAAGAATAAAATCTCGATTTCCTTAGTTATTCGCCTTTTACGAATCGCGTCAGGAGACGCGGTAGGTCTATTTTTACCTCCAACCCTCGCGAGGTGTCGTTCATAAACCTCCATCTGACTGCAAGCTTTAAGTCAAGTTTTGCGTCTCCAACCTTTCCCTTGCCTTCCTTTCCCTAGAGCAATGTTGTATTTGGTTTTTACACGGAATCCATGAGTTTTCACCAGATGAAACTTTGCTGCATGTGGGAGAACATTGACAAATCTACAATTTAATATCCGGTGTGTATTCCGGCTTTGGTTATCTGAATTCTTGCGAGCTGAATGACTGCGTCTGAAATGCAGTGTTACATACTAAGTGTACGCAAAGTAGTAAGAAAGAAAAAAGACGGAGAGAAAGAAAGACAGAAGCAAAGAAAGAAAGCTTCTTAAAGCAAGCTGTCAAAGAATTAAACATATTGTCATGAAGATGTCTCGATACATTGAAACAAAAACCTGAAGCCTGACTCACTCCAATTAGGACTTCAGCTTCGAATGCACCTAGTAAACTTAGAGGAATATCTCCTTTCTTACGTGGCTGTGTTGACGTTGTCTCGACACCGTTACATATTAATGCCATCTTTCTTTTACGACGACTCCTCATTGAAACTTCGTGGGTTCCAAGAGCATGTACCAACAGACCTCAAGTTCCTCTTTGTCAGTAATCCATCTTCCTTGCTCCCGAAATTATTTCCTTGTTATACACGTAATTTATTTTCCTTCCTCCCGGGGCACGCTGCTGGGTTCCTCAGACGGAGGCTATTAGAGAGGGGCAGTGATGGTTCTTTTGGGCAACGGCAGGAAGCAGTGTGCATGCAATCAGGCCATGCAATGCGGAGGACATCCTGCTGCTAATGCTAATGGGTCTTTCAATCTCGTTTGTCTGCATTCTTTGCTTTAATTTCCTACCCCCTTCTCGCCTCTGCATCCTCCAGCTGCCATAAGTGTTCTGCTCATTCCATGCATTGCAAACCTCAACTGCACCCACTCCAATCCCCCGCTCTGAACTCCTCTACCCCAACCCATCCCCACGCCGATCTGCAATACCAGGTCCCACCCATCCTCCAGTCCACTACTTCAACGCTGGCCGCTGTGGGCCCACTTGAGCACAATCAGCGAGAGACAATTTGGAACAAAGCAGCACCACGGGTCGTCTGTTTACGACGCTACCCGATTTAGAGCTTTAATCTTGCACCTATTTCGGTGCAGACGACGAAGAAATCCTTCGTGAAATGGCCTCCCACTGCATGTTTTCCGATCTGGCTCTCCAAGGACAACGACTGCATAGTTAATTAGGGATGTTTAAAATTAATTTATCAACGTAATTCATTTTCCTTCGTCAATGTCAATTTAAAGGCACTCAGGTTTTCACTGGATAGATGATCTCTATACATAGCTCATTGAAGTTCTCATGGCACGTATTTGTGACGATGCACCAAGCAAAAGAAGTTACCAGTTGATGTGAAAAATCTTCAGTGGCGTTAAGTATCGGCTTCCTGTGGTCAACAGCTGCAATAACAAAAACCTGGTCAGGATGAAACCAACCACGCTCGAAGGTTGCAGAACAAGGACAGACATGTGACACCTACTTGTGTACTTCTTGATTTCACGCTAAGCCTGTGCTGTGATAAAAGTGCTAGTATAGAGACTGTCTGGTTTTTCAAGACTGAGTTGTTTTATCATGGTGTCAAACGATTTATTTCGCTTTTTCTCTTCATCTTCATAATAAGTCGTTTGAAAATAACTTTGCAAGCAAACTTTAGCCATTAGCGATCACTGATGCGTGTTTTATGCGAGGCAGAACGGATTGGAGTGTAAAAGTATTTTCGAAGGTTGTGGAGAGAACATCATGCGTTAGATGCAACTGAAAATATTGTGGATACGTAAAAACAAATTGTTAGCCATAATGCCTCTGCTCGGATAGTTTCACTGTACTTTGTTCGTTTGTGACCTTCTTGCATTCGCAGAGGAAAACCAGGGGAGTGATATGGGCTTGGCTGCTGCCAGAGTTTTGTATTTTGTGATGTGAAATAGAAGATGAGTAATATCCAGGGCCGGATCAAAGTTTTTTGAGGGGGGGTGCTTAAAATTGTTTTAGGGTCTTCTCATCGAAGTGGCGAAGCCACGAGTGCGTGCCTGCGAAACAGGCACGCCCCTCTAGGGGGGTCCGGGGGCATGCCCCCCCGGAAAATTTTGAGAAAAATGGTGCAAATCTGTGCAATCTGGCAGTGCGGTCATTTCCAAGAGTTTTTGTTTGGTCACAGATTCTTCCTGTCTCTGCCCGGGTTTGATTTGTCTGTGCGAGTAGCAAAAGGAAGGCATCTTAATTATAGCAGCACCCCCCCCCCCCTCCCTCCCCAGCTACCTTGGCTGCCAAGTAGAGTGTGCTTATACCAAGTGGAGAGTAGTACAGCATCTGGGCCCAGCATCTTTTAGCCCCCCCCCCCCCCCCCCTCCTTCCCAAGCTTTTTACTAACTATACTGTCTCTGCTACCAAGCAAAGTGTGCCGATATCCGATGAGGTGGGAAGTAGATCAACATATTTGAGCAACCACCCCCCCCCCCTCCCCCCTTCCCCCAACGCCCGGCGGCCCCGGAGGTTTTTTTTTTTTTTTTTTTTTTTGGGGGGGGTGCTCGAGCACCCCCAGCACCCCCCCTAGATCCGGCCCTGATATCAACTCCTCCTTTCAAATTATTATGTGGCGCTTTTTGTTGTTATCGTTGAGCATGCGCCACAGGTTCAGCATATCTTACTGTATTAATCTACGATCGATTCTGCCAGATATTGACTAAAACGTTTTGGCAAGTTGACTATATATAAAAGTGTCACATCAAGTAGAGACACTGACCGACTGTCCCACTGGCCTTCTCACAACTCTCTGACAAAGAAGATAAACTACGACTTGACTTGAAGTGAGTTCTCCAAACTATTCAACTTGGAATTTCCTTCGACCAGTTGCCAGGATAACTTTGAAACCAAGGACTGGAAGCCCACTGTTGCATTGGTGCAACCCTGACCTTGCCAGGTGCAACCTTTAGAGCGTGGAGTGTTCGTGTTCCTCTCTAGATTTAGCATTGTTTACTCGACAGCCAACAAGTGAGGGCAGGAAAGGCAGCCATTTTGAAAGAGAGCACGCCAGCGCATCGTCTCCCGGACCACCCAGGAAGCTGCAGTTGTGACAAAAGGAAACAAATATCCAAATTCCTACGGCCACAGTTCTCTCCCGATTTGTATGGCGTCAGTTTACCCTATCCGTTACTCTCTTTGTAGTTCATGAGCCATGTCTTTTGACAAGTAAAGTCGACTAGAAAAAGTGGGCAAGTTTCACACTGCTGTGGCTCAATTATCGCAGCTTCCAGAACTTTGATACTTTTTTTGAACCCATCTTTAGTCTCTAGTTCCAAAGACAGTTTCTCAGACATAATGATTGCAACGTTTTTATTTTGCAATACAATTTTCAACGATATTTGTGGTTCTGTTACATAACAATTACATCTGTGGCTAAACTAGCACGGCCAGAAAACAAGTAGAGGCATCGTTCAGGCACTTTCAGGGAGGGAGAGAGGAAGAGAAAGAGGGAGAGAGGAGAGAGAGAGAGAGAGAGAGAGAGAGAGAGAGAGAGAGAGAATGCAAGCAAAGCTTTCCGCAAATATCCCACATACAAGTAACGAAACTATCAATATTATTTCAGAAAGCGATAGCAATACAACATCGCTATAAACTCTGCAAAAAGCGTGCAAATGCATCTCTGTATTCGCTTGCTGAAAGGGAAAACGACAAATTATTGCTCATGTGCTTCGGTTTTTAGTCTTTCCTGACGAGAATACTGCACCCCCGAGGGAACTTAACAGCTGTGGCAACGTAACTATCCTCCAGCGACCATTAAGAGTTGTAGGTACAGCAGCACTCCCTGCAAAAAAATCTATGCAAGGGAACTTCGCATAGATCCCAGGCAGGTGTCACCAATTAGCACCAGCGAAAAACGATGGTGTTAATCCATTCTTCGCCGGTGAAATGTCCCAGGAATTAGGACCCTTAGGATGGCGAAATAAGTGAGAAGCAGAAATTTTCGCTACATTCCCTTACAGCAAGCGTACATGTCTCAGCAGCGGGATTTCTTCATGAGTCTTATGAAACCCACCACCTGTGAGGAGAAAAGGCATCAAAGCAGAGAGAGAGAGAGAGAGAGAGAGACACACACACACACACTGACACACACAAAATGGTGTGTGCATGTTTGTGTATCAATGTGATATATATATGTATATATATATATATATATATATATATATATATGTATATATATATATCAATCACACACACATACACACACACACACGGCAGAAAATGAAAGTTTCGATATTCCGAATGCATATTTGCAGTTTAGGATGAATGCTATTTTTTATGTGACTCCAGTGCCTTACATAAAACATAAATTCATTACAAATCCTTTTATACAAGTCTGTACTAGTCAGATGAAGCCGAGTCGAAGCTTTTTGATCACGATTGCTTCTTTTCCTTAGATGATGCTTCTTAAATTGTTGTACACATGCACGCACTCACACATACACGCACACACACACGCACACACACATGCACACACACACACTCTTTCTGTCCTGAATGGCGTAATGATAAAGTTGCAAGTGGTGAAAGTAGCAATATGTAATACCTTTGAACATCTACTTAGCAAGTTGTCGTCTATCCTATTATTCTTACTCTGTCTTATCGCAGGGGGCCAACCAGCAGAAGTGCAGAGGGTGAAGCGTCTAATGAGTTCCTCGAAAGATCCTGTCATCGGGTCATCTTCCTATCACGCTCTGCTTTTAGAAGGGATTAGTCAGAGGCAACCAGCCAAGATGGGAAAGAGCACACGCTCGCTGTAGGAACCTTTGCACTCGCATCACACACCTCGAATTGCCCACTGACGACTTATTGGTGAAAATCCATAAGAAAACAGCAGACATGATCTCCTGATCGACTTCTACCGGCCGTCATGAGCAGTGTTTAGTATACGACGCACTCGAAATAATTATATGCATATCCAAAGGCGGGTCTCCTAGCACTATGGATGTGCAATGCAAAGCAAAACAAAACAATAAGCATTTCCATGTTTTGCTAAAGTGATGGCTGTAATCATAAGCAGCGCCCGAACAGTCAGTTCTTGTTATTAATCCGTTTCCACAACTGCACACTGTCCACCTTTTTGTCCCTATTTCGACATCGAGTTCTGTATGATTACGGAGATCCCTTTGAACTAATAGTGAAAATGCCCTTGGGATTGCTTTGAAGTGCATATCCATAGTCTGGGGAACCCGCCTCATTTCTCACACAAACCCCGTGCGGCCTGGTCATAAGTTGACGAAGCCACTCATTGTTTGAAGGTAGTATGTTCAAGATACGAAGCCAGTCAACATGGAATAAGAACGCTCAGATGAATGCTTACCAGGGGCGACGACATTCTTTGCCGAAAGAGTTATTACACTCGCATTCTTGCCTGATTCCTCATTTGCAGGGAATGTTGCAAGACCCTATTTAAAATGCATCATTTTTATACTTTTTGCATGGTTTATAGTTAAAAACAGACACATACAAAAATCTGCCTATGTTGACGAGTTGGCATCAACTCGAACTTGCCCCTAGCGGCATAAGAGTGACTTATTAGCTCTCGCGTCTGTAGCGAAAGCTTCTAAGAGCGTTCAAACTGGAATCTCAGGCAGACACGCAGCAGGAACAAGAGACGCGGAGGGGACGCATGGTTTAAACTCCAAATGACAATTTGGAAGATTGAAAGAAAGAAAAAAATGTGCATTGTAGTGAGAGGAATTGATTCTGTAACCACTTCTTGTGGGTTAGTAATTGTACTTGAAAGTTGTACTTACATCTGACCCGTCTACTTCTGAGAATAAGAAGGGACTTATGTACATCAGCACTAATGTACTCCATTACACATATGGGATTCGCAAAATCGTCTTGCAAAAGATCAAGGGTGGTTAATTTTTTAATCTCTATTGTCATTGGTGGAGGAAAAACTCTGTTCAGTTAAGGACACACGATGGCTTTTAGAAACAACCTATAGTTGTTTCCCCTGAATGCGTATTCTTCTTGGACGCACGTCCTCCGTTGTTTTGCTGCATTTTTGGCGCCTTCTTTGTTCTCATTCTTTTTTTCACATCCCTTCGTACGACCTAGTTTTTCTCTGTGCCTCTGCTCAATTTTTGCTGCTACAGCTTACGTTCTCAGATCACTTGTTTCTATTTTGAGTTCATTGGCTTTATTTCCTTTCCAACAGGTTCCTTTTATCTTGATCCAGCTTATTCTGCATCACTCATTCTCGGCTTTGGCCATCGCATCCAGCCTTTGCCGTCCTCAATGGCACGGCTCTGTCCCATTTCCCTTCTCCTCCCTTCTTGCTTTTATTCTTTTCAGTTTCTTCCGTCTGCTTTTCTTGATTTATGCTTTTCATTTTATTTCTTCTTTTTCCGTTTCCTTCACTTCCTTAACTCATGTTTATGTAAAAACTGCTCCTTTGCTTCTCCTTTTCCTATTTCTTCCTCGCGTAATTTGCTCCTGCTACCCCCTTTTCTTCGTCTGTCTTCTCTTCAACTTTGCTTCTTCATCCTGGTCCTATCTACCAGCCTCTGCCTTCCAGCTCTTCATTCTCCTCCTCTGCCTTCTGTTAATACTGCTGTTGCTGGTTCTCCTCTTCCTACCTTCTAACCATTCATCCATTTTTCGATCCTTCATTACACCTCATTCTCACAATTTCCCCGCTCTCCCTCCCTCCCTTTCTCCTATTTTAAGTGATTCTTTAATGGCCTCTCGCTTATCTTATGATGGCATTAGTGGTTTGCCATAAGTGACACGAGTGTATGCATAATGGTCTTCTTTGTTAATATGCAAACCACGATGTGCAGTGTCATGAATTGACATTGGGACATTTGGAGCTCGAATAACATCGCAGCAAATGGCACGATTGATATATGGAAACCTCTGGGTTTTCTCGGTAATTCTCTCACTTTCTTTTACGAGAATTTCTTAAATTTTTCCTCTTTATTTTCTCTTTCTTTGAATGTTTCGAAAATTGTCCATGACAGGGAACTTTATCGTCCATTTTGTTTACAAAGGCAATGCGGACAACATTGTCATAACTGTTTGGTAAAGAAATCAACAGCGAAAACATGTTCGAATCTTTCTGATGCATCTCTATATAACGTTTTGTAAAATTTGTTTTTGCGGCTGTTTTCTCCACATCTCACACCACTGGGCTAGATTTATATTCTTGGTATGGTATATTCTCAGGTTATGCTCTTCTGTTCATCATATTTTCAGGTGAGATTCGCGTGCTTTGTCCGCAAACAGCTCCCTGTTTTTCGATCCATTCATTTCTTAGCAAGCGAATATTACACCCTATCACGTGATTTGTAGTGCATTGTTCCAAGATGAAGCAATAGTGAATATGAGCGTGCATATCGTCAAAAGCAAACATCGGTGTTATTCAGAGCACACCTGGAAATACATTCGCCCCGGGCAATCAGATATTTCTCACCTCGCCGCTAAAGCCAAACAGACATTTGCACGGCGATGCTATCGTGTTCTATGGGAACAACTTTTGCGAACACCAACACATCCACATCTGTTGGAGAAACAAACCACTCGCCACCGACAATACTACGGGTACTCAGAAGGTCATCAGCACGCGCCTCTCCGTTAGAGGAATGGTAGCATCCTCATCTGTATCGGAGTTGGCATCGGTAGGAACCTGCGAGAAATTACTCTCTCTCTCTCTCTCTCTCTCTCTCTCTCTCTCTCTCTCTCTCTCTCTCTCTCTCTCTCTCCCTCTCTTACTCCCTCCTCTCTTATTTCCTCCCTCCCTCCCTCCCACCCCCTTTCTTGGAATTAAAAAACCCATTGGAAATTGATTTTTTTGTCTCTTCAAAATATTTTAGTTCCTTGACGCATACCCCACGAAAATGCTGCAGAAACATTTGTACCACTTGAATACTTTATTTTTCAAGGGTCACAAACACATTGAACAACATTGTTTACAATGAAACATCAAATAAAACTATTGGTGTTACTCCAGCTCATTGCTTTCGTCATACCCGGATTTTGTTTTCTTCGGGCTTAGTGATGAATAGTGAGTGCCGCTAAAAGTCTTCCTCGTTATCCGGAGTCAAAGGCAATGGAGTTTCGGGGGTCCACCTTTACACCTCACCTCTCCCAAGATGAGCCATTTGCCATGGAAGGGCATCTTCAAGGGATGGCTAAGGATGGGTTCTCAGAAACAATCCTAACGCATCATACGCTATCCTCTCGCGACACCAGAGGCGCGTTTCGTTTCAAAAGGGGGAAAACAGTTCATAGATGGGCGCTCACTGCGAGTGCTCGCGAAGCCCACACTTTTCTCCCAATTCAACCTGTCCACGCAGGCGCTCGCCGTGAGCGTTCATCTATGAACATTTTAAAAACGGTTTTCAAAAGGAAACGCGCTTCTGGTCCCCGCAAAAGACGATCGCGCATACAGTGTGTTAGGATTGCTTCTGGGAAGCCTGCATCTGATTTCTACCGTTTGGCGGGTTTTTAAACAAATCTTCTTTTTTTCCGTCTACCACACAGAAGATTTAGTCGTAGTCAGCAACCCGTCTCTAAACTTTTCGAGTTTTTCCTGATCATCATACACAAATCTTTTTCTGTTAACAACTCTCACTGTTCATTTCGGGCAAGACGCTGGAATTTCTGAGAAATCTTGTTTCAGAACAATCTGAGACACCACTATTTTTGCCGAGTAAGGAAAGCTGGAACATCCAAGCCAGATTCCGAATGGCGGAGAAAGACGTATGTGTCCTAAAAATAGCAGAGGCGAGGAGAAATTGGCGCAGGTGTCGACGGGAACGATGTCTAGTGACCGACAAGACAAGCGACCTCTTATTCCGGCGCGCGAAGATGCGCAAGAGATAGGACTTTACTGTCGGGACCAATGTGCAGTTACGGTTGGACCTGGGTGGTCTTCACGGCGTCTCGCAGGCAGCGTGGCCCAAAGACACCTGCTTCTACCAGCTTGGATGCTACCCACTGAGCTCTATAAATATATATATATCTATTTATAGAGCTCAGTGATGCTACCTCAGACCCGAGCAAGGAACAGAGCAAACATCTAAATGCAGCCATTGAAACGAAGGATTGCCCCGCGATGTGAAACAAATAGTAACTTTAGTTTTGAGACATTTTGCAGATTTAAGAATTGAGATCATCCATATTCTAATGGCCAATGGAGAAAAAAAAGTAAATTACCTGGCAAAAACTGATGTATGAATTCCATGTAGTTAGGAACTAGTTGGTATATTTTCATGACAAAATATATCTACAAAATTTCTGGTAGGTTGGTTTTTCCTCTTCTCTAGCCGACCTTCCTCAACTGAACTTTTATCCCCTGTGCAAAGCAAGCATGATACGTATATCCTTGTTATCTATTTATATAAAACACAAACGGGTTCTCCGGATCTCTGTCCGCTCTATGCATTCGGCCGCCCGTGCACTGCTCGGATCTCCGCGAAATTTGACATGTCACTCCCCCATGACTGGATGGGGGTAGTCGTCGCGTTTTGGAAGGCATACCTCTGACCGTTCCGGAGATATTCTCGCTGGAACTTTTTAGTCATGGGGCTGTTGACGGCAAAGGGAGGCAACTCGGCTCCAACGTATGCTTTGTGTTGCACGAGGTTTTACGGCTCCGAGCTCAGCTCATCTCATCACGCGTTGATATTTGGTGAATGGGAGGAAGGGGGGTGGGGGTGGGGGGTGGAGATGGGAAAAGGTGGAGATGGGAAAAGGTGGAGACGGGTAAACCAACTAGTGTCTGCATAATAGAACACCTGACTATTTCAACACAGGAACTGGGAAATTTCTTGATGTTAGCATGCCTTATGGCGACAGATGTTTTTATGTTTCATTTTCTTGCAAAGGCTGGATTTACCGTATACGGTGAGGTCACGAGTTTGGAAAAAGCCAAGACCCCCGAAAATCCGACCTGAGGAACATTCATTGCACAAAAACTTACGTCGATAGTGGTTTTCAAAGTATGGAGTCTGAACTTTTCAGATTCTTTATTCTGCAGTTTTATTTTTTACTTGCTCGTAGCACAGAGGAAATTCACGTCTTTCGCCCATACAAATCCTGACTAAAGATGTCCTTTATCATCATGCCATATTCTTAAGTGAATGGCCATTTGCGCTCTAGTTTATCATCATCATTCTTCATAGAATGTCCAACACGACAGAATCTGCATCAAACAAAGCAAATCTATGAAGAATTTGATTTAACCGGAAGAAAAAGCCTATAACACTCCACTGAGTGTACGGATGAGGTTTTCCACAGCTAATCAAATTCCGTTTTCTTTGAAATTATTCAGTTTAAGAGAAGACAATACTTTTCATGCAAAGCGTACGAAAAACAAACAAACAACGGAAATACTTGAATGACCGACGACCAAGGGAGTCACGTAGGACAAATAATTTTCTTAAGGCGAACGAACTGAGAAACTGGGGTCAACATGGCTTAAATAAATCTTTTTTACTCTAGTGAATCATCACGTCTTGTCGTTAATGTCGCATGAAACGCATGTATCCACCACAGTCTCTGGACTGGTTTTCATCTCTCTCGTCTCTCGCCCCTCGCCCTATCTTCCTCTGCAGCCTCTCCCTCACATAAACACGTGCGCTTTTTCCACGCATGATTAGGCCTCCGAGAGCGCAAGAATCCCAGCCAAGGGAGTTAACCCTGATCGGCCCCTCCTTTCTCACTCGTCACCAGGCTTCCTACGAGGGCGTTTATTGTCCAACAACCATCGTTCAGGCCTGCCTTGATTTTGTTTTCAGCCCATGCTCGCCTGATTGCATCGAGGGTTTATTTTAACGCCGGGGTTTGCGTTGACGGTAATGGAGGGACGTCGCCCCCGATGAGCTCGTAACATCGATAGCGGAGACGAAGATGGGGGAGTCTGTGAGCTCCACGCAGCTGGTTCAGGCCCCTAAGATAACCCCAGAGCCAGTCCGAAGACTGGGGCTAGGTTGGGGAAAAAGAGAGAGGGAGGGGTGACCAAAAAAAATCCCACATCGCAGTTTGGAAAATACAGCCGTAGATACAAACTGAAAAGATGAGATCGTTTCCTCCTCCAGACTGTTTCTTTTTTAGTGCGTCGCTTTCGGGAGGAATGAAACCGTGTTTTTGTAGCAATGAAACAAGCATGGGTATTTTGCAGCCTGGTGTTTTTGCGTGTGTCGATAGAATTCAAGTTTACATTCCTTGGGTTATTTGGATCCTCGCCATGCTTGCCTAAGAAAGTACGAAGGAAGACTGGAAAGCATGAAGACGGAAAGCGTTCGTGATAATGCCAATGCAGTATCCACACAGTAGTTTTAGGCAGACAACGGGAACTAACTTCAAGGCCCACAGCGGTGTCTTTGAGGAAAGTTTGTCTTTGTGCGGCGTTTCCTGTTGGAAGACTCATTCCGACTGCACGGTTTTCTTAAGTCTTCATCTCCTATTGTATCTCGGGAGGATGTGGATCGATTCTCGACTGCGACCGACGCTCCTCCTCAAATTATGATTGCTGCAGTATACCTTTTGTGTTGTACGAGGCACGTAAATACAGAGTATCGGTACGGCTGCAGTATACCTTTTGTGTTGTACGAGGCACGTAAATACAGAGTATCGGTACGGCTGCAGTATACCTTTTGTGTTGTACGAGGCACGTAAATACAGAGTATCGGTACGGCTGCAGTATACCTTTTGTGTTGTACGAGGCACGTAAATACAGAGTATCGGTACGGCTGCAGTATACCTTTTGTGTTGTACGAGGCACGTAAATACAGAGTATCGGTACGGCTGCAGTATATCTTTTGTGTTGTGCGAGGCACGTAAATACAGAGTATCGGTACGGCTGCAGTATATCTTTTGTGTTGTACGAGGCACGTAAATACAGAGTATCGGTACGGCTGCAGTATATCTTTTGTGTTGTACGAGGCACGTAAATACAGAGTATCGGTACGGCTGCAGTATACCTTTTGTGTTGTACGAGGCACGTAAATACAGAGTATCGGTACGGCTGCAGTATACCTTTTGTGTTGTACGAGGCACGTAAATACAGAGTATCGGTACGGCTGCAGTATACCTTTCGTGTTGTGCGAGCACGTAAATACAGAGTATCGGTACGGCTGCAGTATACCTTTCGTGTTGTGCGAGCACGTAAATACAGAGTATCGGTACGGCTGCAGTATACCTTTTGTGTTGTGCGAGGCACGTAAATACAGAGTATCGGTACGGCTGCAGTATACCTTTTGTGTTGTGCGAGCACGTAAATACAGAGTATCGGTACGGCTGCAGTATACCTTTTGTGTTGTGCGAGGCACGTAAATACAGAGTATCGGTACGGCTGCAGTATACCTTTCGTGTTGTGCGAGCACGTAAATACAGAGTATCGGTACGGCTGCAGTATACCTTTCGTGTTGTGCGAGCACGTAAATACAGAGTATCGGTACGGCTGCAGTATACCTTTCGTGTTGTGCGAGCACGTAAATACAGAGTATCGGTACGGCTGCAGTATACCTTTTGTGTTGTGCGAGGCACGTAAATACAGAGTATCGGTACGGCTGCAGTATACCTTTTGTGTTGTGCGAGGCACGTAAATACAGAGTATCGGTACGGCTGCAGTATACCTTTTGTGTTGTGCGAGGCACGTAAATACAGAGTATCGGTACGGCTGCAGTATACATTTTGTGTTGTACGAGGCACGTAAATACAGAGTATCGGTACGACAGTCTTTATTGAGTCATTGTTTAGGACGAGTTCCTGCAATCGCTATTTTCTACTGCAGTTGCATGCTTTACTTCCTGCGTTCGCTACTAGTGGCAAGAAGACTGTGGCAATAGAGGATATGAGGTTGGAATGAGAAGGATGGGGAGAGGAGGGGAAGAAAAAGGATGTACAGAACAGTCTGTGCGCGCTCGCGCGCGTGTGTATGTGCGCGCGCGCGCGTGTGTGTGGGTGCGTGTGGATTTTCGCACGTACTTGATTGTTTGTCTGGTCATTTTGTATACAGATAAATTCTCATTATACTAATAAAATTCCATGAACATTCAGACATTGGCAGATCAGAAAAATGTCGCTGTTAAGATCAGCTCCAGTATTGAATGAACTTTTGAAGTCGTCAAACACGTTGATTTGTACTTGAAGCCATAAATTGTATCATTGAATATTGTTTTTGG
>JAWQFJ010001542.1:72500-75000 GCA_034096865.1 Theodoxus fluviatilis | reverse complement strand
CTCCCAGTTGTTTGTATACACAGTGTGCACACAACAACTACACGTGAAATATTGACTATTATAATTTAATTTCGGAGATAATAATCATTCCTTTGCGCTGACAACATAAGTGGATCAAGGGAAGCAACTCTTAGTTTCTAGCGACAACTCATCTGCTGCACAGCGCTGCTGAGCTGCGCACAAGTTCGTTTGGTGCGAAAAAGTAACAAAGTGTCGAAAGTCACAGCACAGACACAGCTAGCACGTGCTTCATGCATCAGCTGGTGAGAAAACCATGCACTGTACGCATCCTGTAGACTTACGCGAGCAGGAAAAAAAGAGTTGAAACCGCGGAAGCGAATCGGGATGTCGCCTACGCAAATTCGGAAATTCATTTAAGCTATCTAGCGAAGAAAACACAACAAGTCTTCGCTTCATCTAAAATCTTTCCGACATTTTGAATCATAATTTAAACTTGTATGAAGTATCCATATGCAAGGAGAATTATAAACATGTGTCACTATCGAGGTCTCGTCCACAAATGAACAACACAACAAAGATACGAGCAAACGATGATCTGCTTTCATGTGTTCCAGCTGAACTCACTTGGAAAATAATTTTTGCTTTGTAATTCCGTTCGTGTGAATCAACGAATTTGCCAACAACAACAACAAAAAAGAGGGGGAAACAACAACCTTCTGAGTGTGAAATCAAAGTCACAAGCCAAACCGTGAGGAGACAGACAGAAATTTCACAGCAAATCAAGAGTTGGTTCTGCGGCACACCCTGGGTCATACCCTATTTACATACTGTTAATACTGATGCGGTAATGGCGACCTCTGCCGAGAAACAATCGGAGGGGGGGCAACGCCATTTTTTGCAGGGTAGATAACTCTAACGATACATCGACTACAAAAATTCACAGCAAACGCCAAACCGAAGTGCGGAGATACGCCGAAGAAAAAGGAAAAAAATGACATTTGTGGCTTACGAAAACTTGAGTCTTCCCAGTTGTTTTTGGTAAACTTATTACTATGAAGAGTACGGTAACTAGCTTTGAGGTTAGAAAGCCTGCGCAATATAAATAAATAATGGGTATGAAAACAGATGAACGGAGACACAATCAATGAAAAGTATCTTTTCCAATGGAAAAGACACACACATCAACAATCTGCAATATTCCGCAGCTAGACGAAGACCAAATACGTTGCGAACCACTTGATGATATTTAAAGATATTTTCTTTTTTAAATAACAATATTGTTGTGCTTGTCAAGCGTATTTTCAATTTTCTTGGATGACTGCCATCACCCAAAAGAGCGAGAGAAATACAAACATGCTTCTTTTTTATATTAAAAAGGCTTCAAAAAGCAGAAGTGCATCTAATCAAGTACAGCTGAACTGTATCACAGGAAGCATAACTCGACGAGAAACCGTGCTGATCGTGCTTAAGAGAAATAGTACAAGGATGGACTTAAATCTGCATCGTTACCTTTCATTTCACACAGACTCTCCCACACATACAGGCCTACGCTGTGTGCTCTATATTACAATTTGTACACAATGAATAACGATTTGAAAAAATTTCTCTCTTCAGTGTGTGTGTGTGTGTGTGCGTGCGTGCGTGCGTGCGTGCGTGCGTGCGTGCGTGTGTGTGTGTGTGTGTGTGTTTCAACGCAGCAGGTTCCAACGTACATGGACGGTACGGCTGAAGTATCACATGATTGGACGGAGTAATAACTTCCAGGAATGTTTTCAAGAAAAACAACTCTTCCACCCTCTTCCACCTTAACGATGAATACACATCAACACTTTTTACAGCCACGATTAACAATAGATATAAAAGAAGACTTAAGAAATGCATCACATTGAAAATGGAAATTCATCAAAATAACGAATCTTCACTACTTCAGCAGATAATCATGAAGGTACAACGGATATTCGAGATGCTCGATGAATACACACTGTATTCACGAATAACATTAGGTGCCTATGCTTGGTTTAGTGCGACATTAAAATAAACAATTTAGAGAAGAAAAAGTCTATACACCATGGAAAAAGTATTTACCCATGTTTAGCAAATCTCTCGTTTTACCCTCCTCTATAGTTCAGCGAAACAAGACGCTGAATAAACTGTGATGAAGGCATCAACTTGACCATTGAGGTTGAGGAGATTTTATTAATTAAAAAACAAAAACAGCAACAAAAACTTTTAAGTTTCGTATAATCCCACACTGAAAACTTGGACGGATATTTTCAGGGCACGAAATACAATGACGTACACAACACAAAGTGGTGACGTGTGGTGTCAGACAGGACCAATACGCCGATGACGTCATGGGCCTGCGCAGTTCATGTGCGCGGAGCGTTGCCGATGCCCAGCACAGTCTTGTAGGAGCCCAGCCCGTATTTTCCAACTGAAACATTAAGTGTGCAAGTCAGTTTGTGTAAGTACACGTATGGGTAATTTTGTGAGCCGTGTACAGTATATCAGGCTGGACTGTTGTTAGAGCAGCTTAGCA
>JAWQFJ010001542.1:55000-67500 GCA_034096865.1 Theodoxus fluviatilis | reverse complement strand
GACCCGTATAAAATGTTCGCACCAACCTTCCACCTCTGCCCGCTCTCTGCCTCTCTCTCTCTCTCTCTCTCTCTCTCTCTCTCTCTCTCTCTCTCTCTCTCTCTCTCTCTCTCTCTCTCTCTCTCTCTCTCTCTCTTTCTCTGGCACGACAGTAATATTCTAAGCGAGAGGTACCATTGGCACTGCTCATTCAAAACCACCTTCGGATCTGAAGAGTATCTACGCGCAATTACAATTAAGAAATTCCGTGATGCCTTTGTAAGATTTAGATACGGGTTAAATGAGTTGAAGTGTAATAGACATCGTTACAACCAGATAGACGAGGACATGAAGTGTCCCTTTTGTCCAGAAGTCGAAAATGAGGAACATGTACTGTTAAACTGTACTACCTATGCAGATCTTCGAAAGAAATATCTCCAAAAACATATTTACACAGGGACGTATTATACATGTGCACAACTAATGAATTCATCGAGTACAATATGCATACGAGATGTGGCCATGTATGTGTACTATGCACTCAATCTTCGGGAGAAGAAACTTTCCCCCCAAACTCGTATTTAGACAGTGCTGGTAATTGTCCATCACGTAATTGACCTGTGATCTTGTCAATTGTGGATGGCGGTCCCTTAAGGTGCCTCAGGGATGAATTTGTTACTGAGTTTGTATATATACTATTTTAAAACGGAATGTTTTAAATCAGTTTGAATTGAGCATAGCAGGCAGGATAATGTTCAGTGTTCACGTCCACGACTTATATAAAATGAGGAATGTTCTAATGTAATTCTACATGTATATATCATATCGGGATTTTTTCAACTGCATATTGAACTTTGGGTCGTCGGCCCCAATAAAAGTCAATCAATCAATCTCTCTCTCTCTCTCTCTCTCTCTCTCTCTCTCTCTCTCTCTCTCTCTCTCTCTGCCCATTTCTGCTGTGGTTGTGGAGCCGATCTCTTCTCTGCATCTGCTTCTCTCTTCAGAGCCTCGCCCTCCTCTTCTCTCTCTTGGCGTCTTCACTCTGCGTTGCTTCGTCCTCCTCTTTTCTCTTCTTCTCACCCAGCAGGCGGACTGATCTCTTCTTCTCTCCTCTCCATACGCAGACTCTAGGCAGACTGTAGGCAGACTGACCGCAGACTGACGGCTGACTGATCTCTCCTCTCTCCTCCCAGTAGGCAGACTCAGGCAGACTGACAGCTGACGGACGGCTGACTGATCTCTCCTCTCTCCTCCCAGTAGGCAGACTCAGGCAGACTGCTCTCTGTCTCCTGGCTCTCTCTGACATAGCTACTGGTTCACCACCAACTCACGACCTAACTCCTCTCACAATCAGACCCCAGAGCAAACACCTCTCACTACCTCGTGTCAGAACTCAATTTCTACTCACTCCAACCTTCCATTGCAAATCCCACATAGCCGTCGGATCACTAACCAGCAAAAACCTAGTCTCTCTCAAGTTAGATACTTCAGAAACACATTTTCCCATTACAGGAACCAACATTAGCCAGGACAATCGCTTCAGTTCAACAATAGGAAGATTGGCGATCGAAGGGCAGGATCACGGAAAAGGTAGGTATGAGAAATAGAATGATGATCGCAACAATGACATCGTTACACCTTAAGATACTTGGAGAGCTTGACATCCGACTCATCTCCTCAAATGCAAACAGTCCACTGAAAAAGCAAACTCGAATGCGTGCTTGCTCTTAAGCCCCCCCCCTCTCTCTCTCTCTCTCTCTCTCTCTCTCTCTCTCTCTCTCTCTCTCTCTCTCTCTCACACACACACACACACACACACACACACACACACACACACACACACACACAGAGTCTGTCTCTGTATTATTTCTGAATTTTGTCTGCCTCTGTGTGCGAGTGTACGTGCGTGCGCGCGCGCGTGCGTGTGTGTGTGTGTGTGTGTGTGTGTGTGTGTGTAACTCCTTACTTCAGACAATCGCAAAAACAGTCGTGTGTATTTATTCCTGAAATGGGTTTTTTCTGCCTGATTGTTAGCCCGATGAGCGCCTCTCACCATGAAAATGCTGACCTCCACCAGAACTACGCCCACTCTGGCATTCCAATGCCAAATGGTAGAACTGCCCTCCCTCCAAACGCTCCATTGTTTTCCCCTCCATCAAGTCCTCGATAGTCTGCCCCAGGTGCGCAGACAGCCCAGGCCGAAACAGGTCTTCCAGAGCCGATGGTACGGAAAACGATCTATCACACAGCTCAGGGCAAACTGTCGTGACCTCCTAGAGTCGCAGATCTTGGCCCTTTGTCCCCGGTGGCACCCACAGAAAACCAGGGAAGAAATCAGGGGCTTAAAGTATTAGCCGTCCGAGGAAATCGACGTGTCCCAAAAGTCCTGACTGTCGAGTCAAGCCTGACCGCTGCCCCGGGCGAGGTGGGCGAGAGAAAGAGAGACAATGGAAGCTGAAGAAGGTCGGTGAGTGGGATCTACAACGGGCAAATACTTTCTCTTGTTCCAGGCTAGCAGTCGGTGGCATGGCGTGAAAGGAAGCGTAAGTGCTACGGAAGGAGCTATGGAGGGAGATCAGCGAATCAACACAAGCATGTCTCCTCTGAGCAGTTGTTTCTACAGATTGGACTCTCTAAGCAGGGTGGTGGAGTGCTCCGTCACCGACTACGCTTTTCGTATTAACTCGTCACTCTCACACACAGTTGTCTTCGCGTGAACCTATCTATTTTTGGTCCGCGCCTTCCTTGGAGATCTTCTCCCGCATCAGGGACATCGTCAAAGTCCTCCGCAGGCAGGCTGCTGTCGATCCGGCGGAATTTTACGACAGTAACTCAGTGCACTCGAAATAACCCGGCTCCTTTCACTTCCACAAGGGCAGAATAAATGGGAACATTGATAAGTGTCCTTCACATGCAGGCACGTACTGGCCACAACAGTCACAGCGTTTGGCGGCACCATATATTGATAGGATCTGTCCCACACTTCCAAGCTGAGTGCGAGGAGATCAAAGGTATTTTCGTATCTTGGCAGAAGTGATCAGAAAGAAGCCGAGAGAGATCGCACGCTTCACGCTTTGCGGCGATTATAAAAAGTGTCTGTTTTTGTAACGTTGGCTGCGGAGATTTTCGATTCTGCCCAGACAGTCACGAAATGTCAACCACGAACGCACGGGGCTGAAATGACATGATAAAACAGAGGAAGAGAATGTAAATGATATCCTGCCAGGCTACGGTTTAAAAAACAAGTTTTAACACCCCACGTTAGGATGTTTTACGCATCTATGCGTATGCAAGGATGGTGAACTGCTCATTTCTCCCAGGAAAGAGTTACCTCCTCTTTATAGATCGTGGGCACGCGCACCATTTTCCCAGTAAGTCAATAGAACAAACGCGGGTGTGTTTTTACTTTCATTCAAGGAGGACGATGCAAGATGACGTCAAGCACTGCTTCAGGATCTAGGGCGACGGCCTGAGCTTGACTTCGATCTCCCCAGGCGGGTCACCTCGACCTCGTCCTGGAGGCAGCACCACTGACGCAAGCAGTCTGTTACTGCCGACATGCTGGACGAACTCACGCAACTACGTGTGGTGTGTGTGTGTGTGTGTGTGTGTGTGTGTGTTTGTGTGTGTGTGTGTGTNNNAGGGCTCCAGTCAAGGCCAAAGGAAGCGTCGGCGCTGCGGGAAGGATAAAGAGACAGAAGATGGCTTAAAGCGGTGGTTCGACTCTATCCAAGCGCGCAACACACCTGTAAACGGCCCAATCCTGTGTCAGAAGGCGGAACAGATTGCTTCCCAGCTTGGTCGCTCCGAATTCAAAGCTACAAATGGGTGGTTTAACAGGTGGAAGAAACGCAACGGCTTGGTGAAGCGGGAAGTGCCGGTTAATAAAAACGCCGCTTATTAAAAACACTTTTGTTCGGTCCCAATGTGTTTTTAATAAGCGGCGACTACTGTATATACACAATCGCACGTGCTTAAGGCAGTTTACAACCTTATAGACACGTTCGCGCTAAAAGTAGTTCTCAAATGATTTCCTGAAAATCTCATAGATTAGTTTTATTAGAACACCAAATTTGTGTTTATCTATCGGGATAAATAATTGGAGTGAAATAGAATCGCCTCTTTTTACTCTCAATGGTCTTCTGATCATGTTGAATTTTGATTGGTAGAATCATTGGAATGTGGATTCGAAGTCACGTGACCAACCTGTGTCAGAGATAGTATTACATCTCTGTGTTCAGAATGATCCTAACCCTAATCCTCGGGGAAAGGCTAGGAGAGTTAGCACACATGCTAATTCGTTTGAGAAACATGCTTCATACTGCCGAAAGAAAAAAATATATTCACACGTAATATTGCGACTTGCACGTCTTGAGAACTGCCATTCTTCTTTGCCGTTAAACTGCAGATCCACGAGCAAGTCCCGCACATGCACTCACGCCCAATGACAGTTCAATGACGACAATGCTGTGTTAGATAAAATCTGTTGGGATAAATCCATTCATCCGCAGCTACTTGATTTCGTGGTCAGGCAGGGTTAGCGGAGCACACGCATGTCATCTGACATTGCTTGCCACAAATCATGCGTTTTAATCTTTTGATTGCTGCCCATGACAAAGTAAAGGAACGCTTCAGAGCGTATCGTCACGACATGCGGTACTGTTGGAAGTCTGCATGCAAAGTTACTCAAAGGCACATAATCCAGCAAGAGTTGAAAAGCATAAGCCCCTATCATTTTTCCCAGCATGGGTCTTCACACTTGAGAATGATTTGCCATGCTGATAAGCTTTGATGTCATGTACTTTTCAAATAGGAGCAGTGCTTGACACGATCAATGATTTGAATCCAGACAGTATTCACCTCGGGGGAAAGAAATAGCGGTAGCCATTTCAAAGCACATAGTCATCCCTGATCTCTTTGCATGATTACCAAGTATCTCCATCCGCACCCATACTCTTTAGCATCCGGTACACATTTAATATATTACTGCTAGTTTGGATAGGCATTGTCTACTGCCCCGGCGAGGTTAAAACTCATACTGGAAGACGAATGAGGTATTAGGTTTTATTAACATACTGAAGCAAGCACCAACATGTCAACAGACGAGAGTTCCAGCTGATGAGCCACCCTGGCCGGATGTTACATTCAGTGTTCAAAGTGCGACTGATGGATGATTCTGAGGGCTTGTAGAGCGCATCGACTGGCGAATACCACATGGCTACTATATTCCACAATAGTTACTGAGTCAGATCCTCATTAATTCATGCCCATTGTCATGAATCACATTGATTATTTTGGGAGAGGAAAAAAAGAGAAAGAAATGCAGGCTTTTCCAAATGAGAATCGATTCCAGATTTACATCTGCCATGAGTTCCACAGTGTCATCGTGTCGTTCCCACGAGACTTTCGAAGAGTTTGAATTTGAAGTCGAGCGCCGTCCTCCGAGGCAACAGGGGTCCTCTGTATGTGCTACAGGCCGTCTGAATAAGAATCAGGGCACGAACCATAGAGCTGCACCAGTCTCCCCGTGTGTTTGTGGGCAGTGATGCATAGAGAGGAGGGCGAACAATTTGCACCTTGCACGCTATTAAATGTCAAGGGGTGAAAGGCCCATTTCAAGAAAGAGATTCGTGTGTGTACACGTACAACAAACAAGGAGATCAGTATAGTGAAATCCCCATTTCAAGAAAGGGATTCGTGTGTGCAGACGTGCAACAAACAAGAGGATTAGTACAGTCGGTCGAAGATGTTGCGTACATTGTCAGAGAACGTGACCTCGAATTTCGGAACTCTACATTGACTGACAATCTCCGTCCCGAAATTCTGGAGTCGCCTAGTTACCAGTGACATGTCTGCCGTAATGTAGACTGCCAGCAAGCGAGCAAACAAAGAAATGGAGTAGTAAACATAAGTAAATAATTCTACATGAGATACATAAACAATTGACAACTTTGTACAGTTCAAAGGCATGGTTACAACTGATGATGACATAATACATGCGCATGCTGGCGGAGAGAGAGATACGGGTGGGGGATGGCGTGGTGGGATTCGGAGGGAGATAGGGAGAAGGGGGTTGGGGAAAGGAGGGAGAGAGAGAGAGGAGAGAGAGAGAGAGAGAGAGAGAGAGAGAGAGAGAGAGAGAGAGAGTGAGAGAGAGACAGACAGGCAGACAGACAGTCAGACAGACAGACAGACAGAGAAAGAGAAAGAGACAGAGTGAGAGAGAGAGAGAGAGGCAGGCAAGGCAGGCAAGGCAGACAGACAGATGGAAAGAGGAAAGCAGAGAGATAGGTAGGGAGAGAGACAGAGAGAGAGAGAGAGAGAGAGAGAGAGAGAAAGAGACAGAGACAGAAACAGATACAGAGAGAGATTGAGAGAGAGAGAAAGAGAGAGAGACAGAGAGAGACACAGACAGAGGCAGGCAGAGAGGTAGGGAGGGAGAGTGGGTGAGAGAGAGAGAGAGAGAGAGAGAGAGAGAAATAGAAAGAGACAGAGAGAGACAGAGACAGAGACAGAGAGAGAGATTGAGAGAGAAAGAGACAGAGAGAGAGAGAAAGAGAAAGAGACAGAGAGAGACAGAGACAGAGACAGAGACAGAGAGAGATTGTGAGAGAGAGAAAGAGAGAGAGAGAGACAGAGAGAGAGACAGAGAGAGAGACAGAGAGAGAGAGAGGCAGGCTGACAGGCAGACAGAAAGAAAGACAGACGGATAGAGGAAGGCAGAGAGATAGGTAGGGAGGGAGAGAGGGAGGGAGGGAGGGAGGGAGGGAGGGAGAGAGAGAGAGAGAGAGAGAGAGAGAGAGAGAGAGAGAGAGAGAGAGAGAGGCAGGCAGGCAGAGAGATAGGTAGGGAGGGAGAGTGGGTGAGAGAGAGACAGACAGACATACAGACAGACAGACAGACAGACAAACAGACAGACAGACAGACAGACAGACAGACAGACAGACAGACAGAGAGAAAGAGAGAGAGAAACAGAGAGAGAGAGAGAGAGAACTGAACTGAACTGAACTGGTTTATTGAGGCCAGCGGCCCATTGCATACACAAATTGATGAGAAACATTCATGGTTAATAGATAATCTTACAGGTGTAAACATGACTCAAACACAAATACATCCCTCAATTATACTCTTATCTTGGCTTCTATAAGCCGAAACAGTTGACAAGGCTTGTCCATTTCACGTGAACACGAATCAATGCACAAGATTTGTACACGTTTGGTATATTCAAATCTTGGTTATCATAAACCTAGTCAGTTAAGAGAGCTTGCCTGTTTCCTAAGTTTTGTTCCCTATATCTTAAGACATAAAATATATACATGGCTACCGACCTTGTGATTTTTTCATCAGTACCCTGCATTAAATATCTGCAAACATCACGAATCCTCCTGTGGTATATATACCATCCTATGTATTTTTTCTTAACTGCATATATGCGGGACATGATTAAAAAAAAATGCTCTTCATTTTCTTTTTCCTCACAGAATGGACATTTAGCATCACGTGCGTCATCGTACCAATTGTTAACTCTCAGATCGTTTATTCCAAAACAAAATTGAATAAACGCGTCCCTGAATTTTTTAATGTCAAGCTAGTTTAAGTAATTTTTTAAACCAAATTTTTGTTTGATGAAGGAGAACCATCCGTACACTCGCTATTGACATTCTTAGCATTCCAGTCCTGGAGGTAGCAATCTTTAATTCTCTGCTTCAGTTGAAGCAAGAAACGTTTCTTGTCCCCGACTCCACCGCTCAGCCACACATATCCAAAACCAAGATGACACAAACTCTTCTTCACCCACTCCGCCCAATTTCGGTCCCCTTTAATGTGGGAGTTCAAAAGCATCCAAAATGCTTGCTTGGGAAGTCTGTGATCACACATTCTACAGAGCTTCAACCAGTATTTAATAACTCTGATGCTACTGTTAATTGAAATAGGAAACCTACCGTGGTCCCCATATACCATGTGGTTTGGGGTTCTCGAGTCTAGTCCCGAGAACTTCTTGCACACAAACGTGTGGGTTCCCTCCACCTTCAAATGCTTTTGGAGACCCCATTATTACCGACCCGTACAGGAGAGTTGCTTGCACTTGTGCGTCAAACATACTTGTGAATACTTTGGTTTTCAAACTACGCATGCTCCACAGTGTTCTTAAAACCTCCACGCTCTTTTGTTTCCCTCTCACTGCCGCGATGGACAGCTTCGTTGTAAACACGTATCCGAGGTATTTGTAATGATTAACCACCTCCAGCTGCGACCTTCTAGGAACCATATTTCTCCCAGAGCCAGGTGTCCACCTCTTCTAAACACCATAACTTTAGTTTTGTCCGTGTTAACCTTAAGATCTAACTTATTTGATACACTCACGAGGTTGTTAAGTTGGTTCTGAAGCCCTATAGGTGTAGTGGCTATCAACGCGACGTCGTCGGCAAATAGTAGTAAAAACACTTCCATCATGCCGGGTAAGAGAGAGAGAGAGAGAGAGAGAGAGAGAGAGAGTGATGGAGAGAAAGGCAGGCAGGCAGGCAGATATATAGACAGACAGAAAGACGGAGAGAGGAAGGCAGATGGATAGGTAGGGAGGGAGAGTGAGTGGTGAGAGAGAGAGAGAGAGAGAGAGAGAGAGAGAGAGAGAGAGAGAGAGAGAGAGAGCGCGAACGAAAGAACTTGTTTATTTGATAGGCCACCGGCCTGTCACAACGGAAACATATTGTACGCATTGGTATTGATTATTTCCAATGCTTCACGTCTTCTTTTCAAAGCATGATATAAGAACATTTCTAACGATCTTATTATGCTAGGGTCACTGCCTGAAAATAATTGTTTCACCCTTGTAAAATAATTAATGTGGGAGAGATATTTTTTGCTAAGGTCTTCATAAACTGGGCACACATACCGCACTAAAACCAGAACGAAACTGAATGTACACATCTCGGTATGTTTTTTTATCAATCGCGTATAAACGATTCCCTCTACCCCAATGCATTTTTATTTGACGATTAAAAAAATATCTCCCAACTTAACAATGTTTGTTCCCAGTTGCTCCGATATACCAAGACAATACGATTCTTAAATTCTCTTATAAATTCTCTTTCATTGTATATTGTCTGGGCAACCCATGCGTGCTCAAAACGGTATTTACATAATATTTCCTTAATCTGGTTTGCCCAATTCTGCTGATGCGAGTCCACCTGCAGTTTATAAATCATGTGTGGGTAACGGGAAGTTTCCATTCGAAGTACTCTGATCCAGTATCTCACTCAACGAATGATACTAATCCCAAAAAGAGGGTGTCTGCCAGTTTCCCCATATACAATCACATTTGGTACTCTAATAGGCAAATTAAGGAATCTTTTCAATGCTTCCACTTCCGGATGTACCGATTCAATAACAAACAATCACGCAGTCCCCAAACTTTTGAGGAGTACAACAGTATACTGAGCACTTCGGAGTCAAGCATTTTAAAGAAGGCATCTGGGGACAAGCATTGGAGTTTTCTAATACATCTGGTAAGCTGGGTTGTATTGGCTTTCACCCTTTGAACAAGATTTAATTGAAGCAGGCTACATGATAACTTGGTGGTAAACAAGGATCCCAGATACCTATACTCGGGAACCACTTCCAGAATGTCATTACCCAAGAACCACTTTTGATGTTAAGATAAATAGCCACCGTTCCTAAACTTTTGTCTTCTCTTGATTTATACCAAGTCCAACAGCATCAGAGCCTTTTTCAGATAACTTAATTGGTTCTGCAAACCTACTACAGTGTCCGATATAAGTACAATATCATCAGCGTACAGCAACAAGTAAATGATGTTGCCCGGCCTAACTTGGGCACCATGTTTTCCATGCTTAATTACCATTTTTGCAGCATAATTCACTAACAGAGCAAAAAGTATCGGCGACATTTTGCAACCCTGTTTCAGCCTCGAGTTACTGTCAAAAGGTTCTGAATAGCAACCATTGCATCTTACCCTACATATTATATGTGTACATGGCCTGAAGCATTTTCAGCAACCTACCCCGTATGCCGTACGAATAAAGTATTTCCCAAAGCGCGGTCTTATTGACAGTGTCGAATGATTTTTTGAAATCAACAAAAGCTACATACGCTTTTCTTTTTCTTTGTAAATAACTTTGAATGACAGAATAAAGAACAAATATATTATCCACAGTCGAGTAGCCTTTTCGAAACCCGGCCTGTTCCTCCTCAATCACGTTGTTCACATCCGCCCAAACATTTAGTCTATCTGTCAAATTTGACATAAATACGTTGCTAAGGATATTAGTGATCGATATACCTCTACAGTTATCAGGAATAGATGGATCGCCCTTCTTGAAAAAATAGATAGAGAGAGAGAGACAGAGAGAGAGAGAGAGACAGAGAGAGAGTCAGAGATAGACAGAGAGACAGAGACAGCGAAACAGAGACAGAGAGACAGAGACAGAGAGACAGGCAGACAGACATACAAACCGACCGACAGACAGACAGGCAGAGACAGAGAGGTAGAGAGAGAGAGAGGCAAACAGACAAAAAACAAATGGAGAGAGGAATGGAGAGAGATAGGTAGGTAGGGAGGGAGGGAGGGAGGGAGGGAGGGAGGGAGGGAGGGAGGGAGAGAGAGAGAGAGAGAGAGAGAGAGAGAGAGAGAGAGAGAGAGAGGCAGGCAGGCAGGCAGGCAGACAGACTGACAGACAGACAGAAAAACAGATGGAGAGAGGAAGGGAGAGAGATAGGTAGGTAGGTAGGTAGGTAGGTAGGTAGGGAGGGAGGGAGGGAGGGAGAGCGAGCGAGAGAGAGAGAGAGAGAGAGAGAGATAGAGAGAGAGAGAGAGAGAGAGAGAGAGAGAGAGAGAGCGAGAGAGGAGCAAGAGATGGAGGAGATGGAGGAGATGGAGAAGGAGGGGCATAAAAAGGAAGAGCAAAACCAGGAACAGGAAGAACAATGGAGGCGGGATAAATAGCAGAAGCAAAAGAAGAATGGGAAACAGGAATAAATGTAGCAGAAGGAGCAGATAGAAACAGCACACACACACACACACATACACACACACATGCACACGCGCGCGCACACGCACACACATGGACACCATGCACATGCGCGCGTACAGAGAGAGAGAGAGAGAGAGAGAGAGAGAGCGAGAGAGAGAGAGAGAGAGAGAGAGAGAGAGAGAGAGAGAGAGAGAGAGAGAGAGAGAGAGAGACAGAGAGAGACAGAGAGAAAGACAGAGAGAGACAGAGAAAGACACAGAAAAATAATATTTTTTAAAATCTTTTATTGCATTCAGATACCGTTCCCTTGTCTTTATTGGATTTTGCAACTTGACACAATACTCCTCACCCCCTATTTGCTGCACCCGCCCCTCGAATAGCTGCAGACACTCGTCTCGTGTAAGACTTGTTCACCTGCTACGAGGTCACAGTCAGAGTTACGCATTGAGAACACACCGACAAGAGCTCACTCCCTCAACAACACAGAACATCAGGGGGAATGCAGCTCAGATTTGTGCAAACTGCACAGTGTGTAAGCAAACGTGACATAAGCACAGTAGGCCTGCATGAACTGCTCCTTGCCGCACTATAAGCACAAAATAAGCAGAAATCCTCACCTGAGAGACTTCACATAAATTGGAGGCACAACCACAACATCGTCACACATCAGGTCCTCCCTGTGCACTTCCGCAACTCCTCGACGGCATGGCGATGCAGCGTTGAGCCGCTCTTGCCGAGATCAGCAGAAATCTTAACTTGTGCTTCACTCTACCCGTCCACCCATGTGAAGCCTGCAGCCCGAGTCTGTCCACCCGACTGCGGAGGCGGTACCCGTCAGACTGGCTGATCAGCGTCTGCGCGCAGCATGAGGCTCTACTCAATCGACCTCCTAATAAGCGAGACGAGATCCGGAGGCGTGCGTTAACCCTCTCAACGCTGTGGCGCACCCTCTCTGCGTCGTCTCATTCCCACGGGGTGGGAGGGGGGTAAACGCTATGTTCTGATGAATAATAAAGCGTGTTCACACAAGCGTGGGGCTTACGCCGTGCCCCCAGCGAAGCCGGCAAAAAAGATAAGAGCGAAAGAAAGACACGTAAAATAAACATGAACTGGGAATAGGGTCTCGAAACGATGGGCTTGTTAACGCGAAACGACCACACCTCATGCGTGTGAGAGGCCGTGGAGTGGGAGTGTGGAGTCCTTGTTGTCTGAATGACAAGAGAGAGAACAAAAAGAACTGAGTATGTTCCCCGAAGATGCCCATTTGAGACTGGTCTAAGTGTTATGAAGCCATGCAGGTTTCATTGCCTTCCTTGAAGATTTTCAATGTCTGTGATTATCCATTTGGCGTGCTCAGGTGACTGAGAGTGACAACCATGCAAAGTTTAAATGCGTGACACAGAGATACCCATGACACGAGATGTTGGGTATGACAGAGACTCTGAACTCAACAGAAAGATGAAGGGAGATACTACTGTTCTGAAGAAAACGCAGATGATGATTAAATAATAAATTGAACACTGTCCTTTC
>JAWQFJ010001542.1:45000-52500 GCA_034096865.1 Theodoxus fluviatilis | reverse complement strand
GTAACTTTGAACCTACATAATTATGTCCATAAACGCTCACGTGGATGAAAGCGTGAGTGTTTGACCTGCAGCAATAGAACGTGGTATTGATTTCAGCTTTACTTCCTGCGGCTGCAGTGAAAGCCATCAATAGCTGTTATAAAGTGGTACAGAAGCCAAACACAGAGGAAGCGAAGGGACAGTGATGATCTCTTGGACAGACGAGAACGTCCCGAAAAGAGCGAGACAAAAATGCGACCGACACACACATATATATTTCACAACAGGATCGGTGGCAGCAGTTAGTAGTATCACTCGGTCACGAATAATGAAGTTTAATTATTGATATGCTTTTATATGTCCCCACATCCCACGACCCCACCTTTCTTTAGCAGTTCTGCACGACCGCAATAGGAGTGTGCCATCACGGACTATGGTGTGCAAAGATGCACTGACATTTCTGTATATGGGAAGCGTTTCTTTTTAGCTCTACGAGTGTGTTGAAGATGTAATGTGTAGGTTGTGCGCGATCGAACGCAGACACATTTATGTGCACGCGCGCAAACAGATACACAGACACAGACAAACAGAAATGCAAACACAAACGCACGTGCGCACGCGCCCGAGCGCACACACACACGTACGCACACACACACACATACAGAGGAAGTAGACAGGTACACGGACAGATACGTATACACACAGACATATAGACACACATACACACACATACACACATACGCACACATAGGCAGCCACACACAAACTCGCGCGCGCGCACGCACGCACGCAGGCAAATAGACACAGACAGGCAGGCAGACAAAGGCAGGCAGGCAGACAAAGGGCGCGTTTGTTTGCCCCAAAATCTCGCGATTCTCCCTCGATGGCTAGTCGAGGGCGAGTGAGACGCTCCTACAGCTAGAAAAACGGCCAATCATCTCGCAAGGCGGAAGAACATGGCTGCGTCCTGGCGCCAGAGTCGGTGAAGAGGGACCCGATAGGCGAAAATAACTGACAATTCAGATATCTCATCAGTTTTTCACTTCATAGAACACACCAATTGAGGGAGCTCCGGACCTCCCTCGGCTTCCCACCTTCACTGCGAGTGCGTCCTTATGAGCGAGGAACGTAGGCAACGCCTAGCCCTCGCGATTCTCTCGAGATTTTGGGCCAAACAAACACGCCCAAAGACAACCAGACAAATAGAAACAGGTTCTTCCTGAGCTGATTTCTGCACAGACTGAACATCGACAAGCACACAACATGTGATAATGGGATTCTGTCCACCCGACGTTTGCTTGAAAACATAGGTACTCTGAAATATTCGACAACCGGACTACTCCAACACTTCTCCCCGAAACGAGCACCAACGCAGTGATGCCATAGCTACCGCCTTCCTCTCGCTCTCGTTCTTAGTGTCTTTGATCCGGGAAACTGAGGGAGTTGTCCACTTAGCGTTCCCTTGGGATCGATGCACGAGATGTGGCAAGCCAATCCATTTCTGACATAACGTGTGCTCTCAACACTCTAAAAAGTCGAACGGCTCAGAGCTTGTTGTACCGGAGATAAACTTCTCTATATGCGGATAACCTTCGATATTTTCCGTTGCGCGCTCTATCGTGTCTGTGAACCGGTATGCACAAGTTTGAGCGCTCCGTTGCCCGCGGGGAATGGCGAAATCTGTATGCGCAAACGATTGATCGCTTCTTTTCCCTTAAGAAGAGCGTTGCGTTGTAAGTGAGGACTGAAAAGCATGGGTCGAAGCACATATTATTCTCCTCTCGGACCTGTCGCAGAAAATATCTGGTACAACGCACACTTTTAATAACTGTTCTACAATTTCTTGTTGTCCTATTCAAGGCAATGAATCCCTGCTCTCATCTTATAATCAAACTTCCTGGTGAGTTTCATATGTTACGTGTCTCTTTTATCAAAGATTTAAAAGTAAATACGTCATAGTAATGGCGGACAGCTAGGGACTGTATATGATTTAAAAGGTGGTAAACAGTAGGAGTGATTATCGCAGCATTATCTCCCCTTGGGTCAGGGTAAAAAGACACTCATCAGTCCTCCCCCCCCCCCCCCCCCCCCCCCCCCCCCCCGCAGTGTGTAAAAAGGAAATGACCAGGGTGATGGTGTCTTGTTTTGCTCAAACCAATATCAGTAAATCGTGTTGTCAATGGGTTTCCGTGGATTACATAGGCTCATAGGCCGAAAACCCTCATTCATCCTTATGCATGTATCTATCCATCCATCCGTTCATCCATCCACCCACTCATCCACCCACTCATCCATCCATCCATTAATCCATTAATCCATCCATCAATCCATCCATCATCTATCCATTCACTCATTCATATACACATTCAACCACACATCCATCCATCCATTAACCCATCCATACATCCATCCACTCATATATACACACATTGAACCACACATCCATCCACCAATCCTTCCATCCATCCATACATACGTCCGTCCGTCCGTCCGTCCGTCCGTCCGTCCGTCCGTCCTTCCGTCCATCCATCTGAACACCAATTCGTTCAATTATCACTTATCTGGCAACATCAGACATCGTAATATGACGTCCAACGTCTATGACGGGGCAAAAAACCAAATAATAATTCTGAACGGAGCCTCCTCAACCTTCCCTCATGTTTACACATCAATAATAATTTACGAAAATTCCTTTTGGTAGATAGGAGAACTCTACTGTAATCTCTCTATGTACAAGCGTTGTAGAATTCTTGCATGAGCTTAACGCCAGATGCAACCAGGGTGACCGTAAGTAGCATGCAATTGTCCCGGGAGTGTTGCACAGTGTTGACTTAGGTTTCTGTGGAATTCTTGCATTACAAGACATTTTTCTGAGGCTTTAATGTCAAAATCCCTCAACCTTAGTCGTCTTTACTCAACTTTACACCGCAGCCAATTTTCATGTCACACTTTGGTGTCAAGTTAAGATGAGACTCCAAACTGTCTTCTTCAAATACAACTAAACTAAACATTGCATTCAGTTTTTCTTTTCTGTACAGTTTAGACATCACCTAATGCATCATATTTATGTGAAATGAAGAGTGTATCATTTCTGTATCAGACAGTTTGTTTTGAAATACTTGTGTCACACCAATACTCACCACCTCTGTACTCTTGACCAACTACGATGTTCTCAGGTGTGTCGACGTCTTGCGCAATCACAGGGAAGGATGTTGTCTGCAGAATGAGCGGCCGAGTGGTCAGCGCGCTTAACTTGCAGTCGCTTGCGGCTAGTGGGTACGACGTTCGAAACTGCGCGGATCCTAGAGTTGCTAATCATATCGCTTCTCCCCATCCAGGAGTAAAACGGGTACATGTGAGGGCTGAGTTGGGAAAATTGCGGAAGCTAATTGTGGTGCGTTCATCCGCAAACTTGTTGCATGGAGTGATACAAAAAAGTTGCCAGATGACCAGGGGGTAAAAGTGAGCGATTTGAGCACCAATCAGTGGGTGAAAAGGTCGTAATATAAAACAGCGCACCTTTACCTTTCACTTGCATTGGGAGCAGTAGATTCCCACTGAACCTGATGGCAGAGTCGCCTCGGGAGGTCGGAACAAACACATAGGGAAATACTGTAGGGCTGCTGGGTAATGGCTGGACATTGAAGTTTGAAGATCCTGTTGCCCAAGATCCATGCAATGAGTTGGACATAGAATAAAGACCACGAGGTCTGCCCGGTTTAACAAAGTAAGTTGAAATGTAACATCTTGATGAAAACAGACGCGCGCGCGCGCGCACACACACACACACACACACACACACACACACACATTGAAACTTTCTTCCGTCATTTCCGATCTGAGCTTCTGCGCTAGCACATGGAACACATTGAGGAAATCCCAGTAAATAAATTATACATAACAGATGTGTTTACAAGAGAAGTCAGGTAAGCAAATCTCACTAAGCTACAGTCCATTGGTTTCCACTCGTGCCAATTAATGAGATAAGAGTAAGCCGTGAGATGTTATGACAACCCCAATGTCATTCCTAGTGGCAGTGCGCGTACACTTTATTCGTCCTGGAAGGCACCACATGTACATCGTCACACACCGTGTAGACACACTGGATCAAAGGAAAGAAAAAGAACATTTGCTCTGGTTCCATTTCACATTCTGCCGTGATCACTGACAGCCGTATTTCATTGTCATTGATGAATGCCTATTCAATAGTATTAGCAGCCATTGCAATAAATTCGACTCATCTGTGTCCATAAACAATGCTTTAAAATCGACAAATGAAAGATCAAATGTCAATACTTTTGTGTCTTTAACCAAAAATCTGTAGGTTGTGACTTTTCAAATGATGACAAATTACTGATCAAAGTGTGACAAGCCTCGTCACATTGGTGCATAGCTTGATACAGACAGCTAGTGGCAGCACGTGAGATTGTTATGTGACGGTGCATGACAAAGGAAGGTTAACATGAGAAAAACGACATGAGATATTTCAACCACAGCATTGCTTATCTATTCATGTATATAAATATCACAATGTTTATAGATTAACTCTCTAATCTTTTAAAGTGGTTGAACATCAGGTTAATGTATTAGTGAATTTGCGCGCAGATAACTTTGCTCGGTGCTTTCTTGAAAACTGTTTTTCGCACTTAAGCCGTGTTTCTCGTCCACGGCCACATGTGCACCGATGCACTGGTCAAGTGATACAGCTGACGACAAGTTTGCACGTCGTAACCCCATACTTCATCTTGCGCTAATCGTAACCCATAGCTGTAGGTTTCGATGAAGGAGTTCAAAGCGCTAATGCTTGTCGAATTGTACCACTGTATCCCATACACAACACTGGCTTTTTGGAATATTGACCACGTCACGGCAGCCTTTCCTCACAGTCTGCCTCCAACTTTTCAAATGCCGCCTCAAACGTGCTTTGTGCATTCTCACCACCAGCCGGAGTTCATATCCGAACAATGCACTGCCGTTTTAATAAGACGCTTGGGTAAACATGGCTGCTATTCAGGCTCATGGATTTATTTCCTTTCACACTTCTTTCTTTACATGTCCGCAGTGCGTGCTTAGCAGTGAGAATTTCCTTTGATAGCTCAACGGGGGGACCTGATGTGCATGGCTGCAAGATAAACCGTGTGTACATGTAATTATCTAGCTTGTATGCGATGGAAGCAAGGAGCAACTTCAAACAGTAGTCAATTTATTGGAAAGTTGGTATGAGTCTGTACAATTAACACACCACCATTGGAGTGGATTAAAAGAGACCCAGCTGCAGACTTTCAGCATTAAAATATGTCAAGATCTAAATATTTGACGCAGGCTTGGTAGAATGAAATCAGCACATCTTTTTTCGAAGTTCACAACATCATCACAGTAGCCCTGTTATCATTGTTAAGGTAAGTGCTTTTTTACTTGCTACCTCTGTAAAATGGTCTGTATTAGCCGAGTATATATGGCACGCCTCATCTAGCAATGGTACACTGGTCAGGCAGCTTCAGACACATGTCCAAACTTCAACTCACTAAACACAAAAAGCAAAAACCAACAGCAGGCCTCTCATTTGCCTGATTGTTGTACTCCGGGTACTGGTTCGGACTTTGTGAACCACTTTTACAGAACTGAAAACAGCATGCACCACGTTTTAATAATTCACATTCAAGCCTCACCGTTTGACTGAAATGACAGTTTCACACTTACGCAGATATAAGCTAGGAATTGTCAATCGTCCCAGAACTTGATGTCTGATATTGTGTTGTGAGGAACATTGGCGTTTCGGTACATGAAGCGAGCATGAGCAATGGCTCAAAGTATATGAATACGGCTTCGATATGGTTCACTTCCAGTTAGTTGTACTGCGAACACGATGAGGATTTTCGGCTAGAGTTTGACCTGTCTTTGGGAAATTTCTTCGGAGAGAAAGAACGCTGTACAATATATGATATCCTTATACTACATACATCAGAATAGGGCTGAAGTGCGCAGTGGGAACGAACTTCAGAAACGTTGTATTTCTCCAAGGTAGGTTTCAGAAAGCTTAAACTTCACCGTTTGGATATCAAGAACACAGAGGTCGGGTCGGATCAGAACGTGAGCCTGTCGTCGTGAATCTATGTAGCACCTCTCACTATTGCTCGAGCGCTGCTAGGAGTCGCTTTGATGAGTGCTACGCGACAGGGCTTGGAAAGCGAAGGAACTACACCTGTGCAGTGGAGTAGAGAACTATAGTCAGGCAACGCTGTTCATACAGTTCAACTTGTGCCCAGTGCCCTTGACAGCGAAATGGTCAGGAAGACAGTCAGAAACACAAGAGGAGTAGGAACAATTGCCCCGTCCAGGGATCTGTACACGTATTTTGAAACAGAAGACACTAGAGAGTTCCCCCACAAAGAGAGACATATCGGATCACCTAAACCAATTCTCGAAGAGGCAACGAAGAGCGACCTAATCTTCTTGTAAACAAGGCAACGCATGCTCGACTTGAACTATTTTGACGCTTGCAGAGTACATTCTTATCATTCGCAGTGATGTATAAATGTCACAGACTCTCTTCGAGTCTAGAGTGTCAACCAATGCACGTGAGAGTTTATCAAGAGAAATACGATAAACGGCGTACAAGATTCACGCTATCGCACGAAAATCCCAGCACGAATAAATACATAGCATTCAGCAAGAGTGCTTTGTTATCTCTATGATGTAAAATGCCGGTGTCCTCTCTCTCTCTCTCTCTCTCTCTCTCTCTCTCTCTCTCTCTCTCTCTCTCTCTTCGTATAGGACTGAGCCGTGACATTGTTCAACACTGCAACAAAGTACGGGACGACAGCAAAGGTAAAAATGAGTTGAAAAGGCGTCTGCAGGTTTGCAATGCGATACAGCTGAACTTTCTCTACCTGTTCTGTTCCACACTCAACTATCGGGATATACGATTAACGTTGCTTGCATTCAAATATCCTTTCAACTTGAACGGAGACAAATTTGACATTTTCCATATTTCAGCAAGAGGAGAAAGAAACCTTCAGTACGATATTGGCCCCAAAAGGTCAATACATTGAAGTACCGTAGAGGTAAGCGTCTCTGACAGGGTAAACCTCTGCGTTTCTAAGCAGTCGGACTTGCGTCTCTGCCTATTACGGCAAAATGCATGAAGAATTTACCGACTAAGAATAAAATCCATTCTGTTAGCATTTCTGTTTTCCACGATACAAAAACACAACCTATTCGTCAACTGGGCAAAATTTCACCCTTCTGATTAGGTCACACAGCTGACTCACAAAGTTTATCGCAGATCCCCCGCGCTTTGCAAAAACTCACAGGAAATAGCACAGGAAGTGGAAGAACTTTCAAACCCGTCAACATCCCCGACAACTCCCAAAACGTGGCAGACCTGATATGCCGTGGCTGGGTAGGCTACCCCGATGAAGCACCATGAGATAGGGCATTAGGGGTGTCTTACCTGCCCTCGCGAAGCCATTGGGACAACTTGGGGTGCGTTTTCATGGCGTGTTCTGCAGACGGAGTGAC
>JAWQFJ010001542.1:15000-40000 GCA_034096865.1 Theodoxus fluviatilis | reverse complement strand
GTTCTTTTTGGTAAACGATTAACAGTTTTTATATTGTCACGTTGTTGAAAACTGCAAGGTTTTAAGAATTATTTGGAATGTCTCCGTTTGGAAAGACTGGAGGGACGCACATCCATATTCACAACCCACAATCTTGCCCGTCTTCCAAGACAATTATTTATATACGGGAAAGAGCAAAAACGAGTTTAGAGCCTCAGTATCTCTACTCCACGACAGTTGACATCACCAAGTGGCACAACATGAGCTTTCAGTTCTCCGCTGAAGGTGATCGTCAGCTTAAACGGGGGTCTAAGTCGCCCATGATCCCCAAGGCAAACACGTTTGCCCAAAAAGCTATGGTAAGTAATCGATGATCGGAAACACAAATACACCTGAAATCCATAATGTCATACAGACGTTGATCCCTGTGATAAATATCAATCCAGACTCATAAAGTACTCCGCTCGACCCCCGCGGTTATGTGCACAGTGTCGGTCAAAGTCCTCACGGTCAACATCAACGGCGTGGTGGCAGAGAGCACAGCGTACCCTCGTACTGGTAGTGCGGGGTTAGAATCAATATTTGATCGATGCAAGGTTATTGATGAGACCTGAATGCCACAAGTCTAAAATGGAACTAACATCTGCGCATGGCACAAGACCAACATCTTTTTGGAAACTTTGTTGAACATGCATGTCCTATTAAAGCTTGGGAAAGTGATTGGGAAAGTCTTTTAAAGAAAGAAATGCGGATCACATTTATGATATTTCAAACTTGATTTCTCCGTTGTTATACATCATGCTAGAACGAATACCGCAACATGATAAACGGTTACTTAATATTCTTCTTCACATTACTGATTTACTGACAGTGGACAACCAAGTGAATTAACCATCCGAATAAACTCTGTCACACTTGATATAGTTCCTTTCCGCAACTTATTTGCTGGTAAATAGCAATGCAAAGAATTGAGGTAATGAGATCATCCTCTGCCACATATCTTAATGCAGTAAAAGGGACATATGAAAGGAACATATTAGTAATGATACTGAGAAGGATGACCCGAGAACAAAAGCAAATTAATAAAAGCAATTTTTAAAAATCATTTTCACGAATACATTGTCGATTTTCAGCACGTAGCTCATGTTAGTATGTACGTTATTGTTTCGTTGCTGTTTTATTCCTTTTACTGAGTATTATTTTGAGTAATCATGATAGATGCCGACATCATCCAGTGGAACTTTCCACTGATTCATACGTCGTGAGAAGTACATGTACAACGGGTATTGGCTGTGGAGAGGGGAAGACAGACATGAAAGATTGTATCACACAACAGTTGTAGACTAAAGGGACACAACGTGCCATACGACCTTGACAGTGATTGGCAGCTCAGAAAAGGTTGAGTCCGTTTCGTTTTCCACATCAACGTTTTGCCTCCCTGATGGCAGAGCACTATCTCGTAGCGACACTGTTTCAAGTGACCTTTTGATCTTACGCACATGGGAAGAAAGTCGTTTGAGTGTTGGAGCCTTGTGTCACAGGCTTTGCCAGTAATACTTTTTTTCTGGCAGTAGTTTTTGCTCTTTCCCCACTTGGAAGGCCTCGAAGATTTCTGACTCATAGACATGGAGAATATGCGTCTGTGGCCTTTTCGTGACTGATTTATAAACATTTCACAAACCGACGACACAGTTGTCAGCGCGCATTAAAAAGAGACAATATAAAGTGAACGTTGATATGATGTTTATACAGTCAACTGACTCTTTGCCCGCGTGTCCATCCGTTTCACCCTCTGACTGCCTGCTTGCCCGTGTGTCTGTCTGTCTGCAGATCTGTATGTCCGTTTGCCTGTATCTGCGTCTGACTGTGTCTGTCCTTCTCTGTTTGTGTCTGCCATTGTCTGTCCATCCGTCAGTTCGTATGTGTGTGTTTGTGCGTGTGTGAGTTTGTGCGCGCGCGCGCGCGTGTGTGTGTGTGTGTGTGTTTGTGTGTGTATGTGTGTGCGTGTGTTCGTGTAATTGTGTATGCTTGTCTGTCTGTTTGTCTGTCTGTTTGTCTGTCTGTCTGTCTGTGTCTGCATGTCTGTCTATCTGTGTCTACATGTCTGCCTCTCTGTGTCTGTCTGTCTATCTGTCTGTCTGACTGTCTGTCTGTCTGTATGGCTGGCTGGCTGGCTAGCTGTCTGTCTGTCTGTGTGTCTGTCTGTCTGTCTATCTGTCTGTCTGTCTATCTGTCTGTCTGTCTGTCTGTCTGTCTGTCTGTCTGTCTCTCTCTCTCTCTCTCTCTCTCTCTCTCTCTCTCTCTCTCTCTCTCTCTCTCTCTCTCTCTCTCTCTCTCTCTCTCTCTCTCTCTCTCTTCCCCCACGCCCACCCCCACCCCGCCCCCCTCTCCCAGTTTTCTCATCGATTACACTGTAAATCTTTTGGAATGCGTTTCATACGCGTTTTGTGGCAGGCGACAAACATGGAAGCCAGTCACATTGTGACTGTAACAGTGTAGTGGATACAAGCTGCAAGACACGTAAATCAACTTGTTTTTGCCCGGGCGCGCGAGCGGTCCCTTGCCAGAGGGCCAGACAGCAGAGGAGTATAGGAAGGGGAGTGCTACTTACCACCACCAGAGGGCGTCAGACGGGTGGAAGGCGAGGTCGTGCTGCTCCGCCCCTTGCAAAGCTGCGAGTGCCCTCAAGCCCTTCAACACTGTAAATTGTAGTCGACCAAACTCCCCCGGCAGCTACAGTCACCCCTTCCCCCTTCCTTCCCACCCCCAACCCAACCTCCATACCCACCCCAAGTCCCTCATTCCTACAGGACTGCTTCGTCGCACCCCCCCCCCCCCCCCCTCAACCCCAACTCCGCCATCTAAATCTGTACACCCTAACCTCCTCTCCCATTTACCTGGTTTTCCCGTAGATCCGATTCTATCCAAGCGTGAAGAATTTCTTCGGGCTATCGGGTGATCGAAAACAAATTTCGCGGCCTTGTTTCGGCATACCAAGGTCCTAATTGATATATCTCTGTCCGGCTTCTCTGAGGTTTAAGAGATGGCTTTGGGGTCGGATTGGGATGGGTTGGATGAATGTGAGGTGGGTGGGATGCGGGAAGAGCGAGTGGGATGGCAGTGGGGTGGGTGGGATGGGGTTGGGTTGGGAGGGTATAAGCGGGTGTGCGTTTAAGACGCTGTCTCGAGACTGGACTCTACTGGCGAGGTTTAGAGTCCGTGGGGTCGTAATTCGGGACGCTGTTCCTCAATGGCGGGCAACGCGGCAGTCACGACGGATCTCCAGTCACTCTGACGTGTCAACAAAGGTTTCTGCAACGTAATATATAACCCCATGACGTCATCTCATCATGGAGGAGGCGACCCACGCGATGAGGTTCATAGCCAGCGCCATTGTTTTGTCACCACGGCAGTTACGGGGGGTGCAGCCAGCCACCGCGGATGATAAACGAGCGAGCACCATTTTTGTGTGCATTAGTTCCGCAGAAGGAAATAGAACAGCGGCGGCAGTAGTGAACGAATTAGCGACGGCAAACAAGCGTGTGACTGAAAGCCGAAACATGGTGAGATATAAACACTAAATGTAATACTTTGCTTTGTACACTCGCGCGTATTTACAGAGTCACGGAGGCGAAGACTCGACCGTTGCCTCTCAAAAGTCCTAGCGTTCGTTCTTCGTAGAGGGAAGTAGGACTGCAGCTGTATAATGTGGATCTAGCCTAATGAACGCAACAGTGGACATAAAATAGACATGAAGCAGACATACTGTAGCTCTAGATTGAAATATTGAGATAAAGCCTCGAAGTTCGTTGACGACGGTTTAAAACTGATGAGGCGTCGAGCGGCAATCGTCTTTTGTAATTCTCTGAGACCATGCCGAGTCATTCGGAAATTCCTCTGCGCGCGCGCGCGCGCCTGTGTGTGTGTGTGTGTGTATGTGTGTGTTTGTGTTTGTGTGTGCGCGTGTGTGTGTGTTTGTGTGTGTGTGTGTGTTTGTGTGTGTGTGTGTGTGTTTGTGTGTGTGTGTGTTTGTGTGTGCGCGCGTATGTGTGCGTGTGTGTGTACGTGTGTGTGTGTGTGTGTGTGTCTGCGCGCGTGCGCGCGTGTGCGTTTGTTTCTGTATGTGTTTTGTTTGTTGTGTGTGTGTGTGTGTGTGTGTGTGTGAGTGTATGTGTGTGAGTATGTGTGTGAGTATGTGTGTATGTTTGTGTGTGTGTGGGGGTGTGTGTGTGTGTGCGTGCGTTTGTGCGCGTGTGTTTGTGTTGTTTGTGTGTGTATGTGTGTGTTGTTTGTGTGTGTGTGTGTGTTGTTTGTGTGTGTGTGTGTATGTGTGTGTATGTACGTATATGCATGTGCGTGTGTGTGTGTGTGTATGTACGTATATGCATGTGCGTGTGTGTGTGTGTGTACGTATATGCATGTGCGTGCGTGTGTGTGTGTAGGTGTGTGTATGTACGTATATGCATGTGCGTGCGTGTGTGTGTGTGTGTGTGTGTGTGTGTGTGTACGTGCGTGTGCATGTAAATCTAACTATTTAGCACACGCGACGACCTGAAGCAGAGGACATTTCCACCACACGGCCTTGGGTGTCAAAACAGCCTTTTTTTGCCTGCGTGAATAAATGAATTCATAGAGGGTTGAAACAGCGCTAGTTTCCTTTTTATATTTTTTAAAAAGCGGCGCGAGACCGTGTCTGAATATCCACGAGTAAAAGAGACAAGCGTAAATGTCATATATATATATATATATATATATATATATATATATATATATATATATATATATATATATATATATATATATATCTGTCTCTCCTGGGCAGGAGGTTATCTCCAGTGCGAAAATGCTATTCCAACCGACGAGTAGAAGTGGCTTCAGTGCGATCTGGGAAACGGGTTCACCATAGCCGGCTGGCGAAACGTACAACATTTATCATTATTGCATCGGCTCAGCGACTTCGATTCTTTGAAGTGGCCACGTGCACTCATTCACATGCAAAGAGCGCTCAAAAACATAAACTTTTATGTTTAATTATAATAAGAATGTGTACGTAATAACCCACGCTGACAACATAAATTCATGCTGACGCAGATGCTGAGCTCTGCGGGAGGTCTGGTGGAAATCTCCACAGACCATGCATCATATTGATTTTGCAAGGGTGTTGGGTTCGGCAGAGAAAAAACAAACACACGTCATTTGGTTGTCGTAGAAAAAGTGTCGCCAATGGAATATTTACGAACCTTGACTAGAACAAGATCAAAACCTTGTACAACAAGGAAGGAGAATTCAGAATCGACTCGCATCACTGCCCATGCCTTACTTTGCTCTACACGAACTTCTCTCCCTGCTTTTTCTCTCCTGACCCCCCCCCCCCCCCCCCCACTTCACTCCCATCCCACCCCCACCCCTTCCAAACGGTTGCAACGCAAGCAATATGAAGGGGTGATCTCATACATATCCATGCAATGCATCGAGCGCGGTAAAAATGAATGGCTTCGCGTAAGCTGGCTGTTCACGCCACCGAAATCGACATCGAAGCAACATCTATGAATAAGACGTCACGCAGTGCAGTCTGGGAACTGTGTCACTGGACATGGATGAATGGAACACGACAGAGCACAGCCAAAGGATGAGGAATAGGGGAGGGGGAGGGGAGGTTCCATCACGAGATTGTGTCCAGCACCGCCTGCGTGACAATAAGTCTCAAAGTGTCCCTAGAAGAATTAGACATCAACGTCAGACGCTCGCCCTGGATCGGTCAGCCTGGCGAAACAAAAGTGCCACAGGGGCGCATGAGGCGGAGGTCAGACGCATTGCGGAAACCCAGAGGAAGCGTGGTGGCGCGCGCAAGGCTCAAGTCACATCCGCTACCACTGCTGCACCCCCCCCCCCCCACCCTGTGTCCCATGTGTGGACGAGCCTTCAGGGCCCAAATAGGCCTCGTCAGCCACCTCCGGACCCACTGGCGCAGAAACTACCTGGCTAAAGTCTTGGTCATCTTTGGAATCGACGGACGAACAAGAAGAACGTGATAATATGGGAAAACACATTCTCTATCCTTTTCTCTTGATACACAGAGGCTGGTTTAGGTGTACACCTGTGAATTTTATTTCGTCCCATGTGCAAAGTGCGCTGTGGGTCGAGAGGAAGAGTAAACTCTCCACGCTATCTCTACTGATGGGATTGGTAATAGGTGATTAAAGCAGAGAAATGGAGTCTTCATTTTACTTCAACATACACCAATGATTTGGATAGTCAATTGCCCTACATAGCCTACAAATGATCATCGGTCGTAAAATCTCATCCTTCATTCATCCATCCATCCATCCATCCATCCATCCATCCTTCCATCCATCCATCCATCCATCCATCTATCCATCCATTCATCCACCCATTCATCCGTCCATATGTCCATCCTCACACTCACTCACCTTCCTAAACAAATTACTTTTGAGAATGCTTCAGTTATGTACATCTCTAATCATACAGTGTGCGCACCTGTATCGATGTACATCAGACATTGGTACCTTAAACTTACAGCGAGCGATGATCAACGTGTGATCCTTCTGAAAGAAAATTCCGCAGTTACCAGGAAAAGGTAATGCACATGTATTCCTGGGGGCGAAGTTTCGTTAGACCGCGTCCTAAACCAGAATAATACAGGAGACGTGTTGTCAACCCGACAATGACAGTAGCAGGCGTAATTGTTAAAATTACTTTCCCATTAAAATCGGCTTGCACATATCGCGTTTTAACTCTGATTACACACAGTATGCTTTTAGATACGTTAGTTTATGAAGACAGCATTCTCCTGATTTTGTGACGTGTCTCTTAACTATCTTCAAATAATTCTAGAAGAGTGCAGGTGCGCGTTTCTTAGCCCTCTCGTTGGCCAGGAATTTCTTCCGAGCCAGGCGAGGCGAGGCAAGGCAAGGCGAGCAGAAGCAAGACCTTTAGGCAACGGCCAGTCATAAATTGGCTAGGCGGAGGTCCGAGAAAACATGGCTGCGTTCAGGCAAGCTGGTGAAGAAGTTGCTGTTAGACGAAGTAACTGACGATTCAGACATCACAGTAGTCTTTCACTTGACTGAACACACCATGGTGACATCTCGAATGGCATGGGAACTTTGTCAAAGAAAAGAAAGCAACCCGGATGCACACGGAGACAATTTTGTCTAAAGTGTTATGCATCGATACACTCCGGGTCAATTCAAGGGAAGTAATTCAGAGAGCATGCATGTATGATGTATCGACGTTCCTTCTTCATGTGTGCTTCGATAAAAAAGACATAATTTGCCAATAAATAACCTATCATATATATTTACATACTTCTCAAATCATACAAATAAACATTCCAACAGCAAATACTTCTTTGTTCGAAGACTTGTCCATTCTCGGACATATGCTCTGCAGCGTGTGAATATTATCCCCATGCGCATGGTCTCCGCCATTTTGAATTCTTCCGAGAGCCGCGGCTAAATACCTCCGAAGCCTCCTCACCAAACCTCGCGCCTTACAGTGAGCCAGGCGCTGTGTGAAACGCACTCGCCTCGCGCTTTCCTTGCGTTCCTTTACAATCCTCTCGAGACCTTGCGTTAACAATATGTTCCTGGCTGGATAAACGAGTCTTCCCAGATTTATACAGAGAGAAAGCCTCGTTTTAAAAGCATTTCTAGAGTATCACCAAGTGATGTGTGTGTCGCATGATTAAGAGCTTTCACTTTCACCAACAGCTTTCGTTTCATTAGAGCGTAGTGCATGCAAATTAGTATTTACATGCAGGGAAGAGGCGCCGGTTGCGGCGTTGCGAGCTCCACCGTGACTTGCATTACCAGGCTTCACGAACAGGATTCCACATCGACGAAAGCGCAATTCCTCTGAGTTGACATTTCCTGGCACCTGAACTGCCTACTGCACTGTCTCAACTCTATCACAGAGAATTGATCTTTCGGGATTGCACCATCACACATGGAAAACAGATGACTGAACAGTCCACGCAAAGAAAGAAGGCGTCGATGGGAAGCATGGAGTGCAAAAGAATGAAAAAGAGGGAGCCGGAGGCGACATAGTCTTCTAGGTTGACACGGGGAGAGCGCTTGATCTGAACTGGCAGTAGGCAAGAAACTCTGTCCCGGCCTGGGCATCGGATGCGATGCTTTGCCAGCGTGGATGGAGGGCAGCATGCTTCAGTGAACACGAGTTGAGGGATGCTACGGCCATGGTGCTGTTCTCTATGGCGGCAGAGTTTCCAGCCTGCCTCGTTGATCAGGTTTTGTTTCTCCTTTCAAAGAACACAAAGCAGCGATGTCTAGAGGTAAAGCGCCACGTGATTTGCTCAAAAGATGGAGTTGGATGTTCTCTCCTGGGTCTTCCACGGTAATGTGATTGGGGGTCAAGTAGCGGTCCTTCATTAATCCTTTGGGAATTCGTCTTTCTAATGTGACAGATGTTTCTACTATTTTTGTCCTGAAATGATAACATCAATTACTCATGTACGGGTGACTTTTAAGTAAAGGTACATACTAGTACTACAGCTTTATTTTTAGGGGGTTTCAGTCTGTACTGCGCATATGTTTGTCTTTGGAGACGTACCATTTCATTCGTTTGGTATATGATTTCGTAATTCATACAGGTTAGTAATTTTTAAAAATGTAATTATAAAAATGACCCGGTACCCCAAATGGATGGGATTTTAATGATGATGTGTGGGAAGGTTACAGGAAAACTCTCAAAAGCAAACTAGGTCTGTAGCAATATCTTAGACATTGCACATACTCCTCCTCCTCCTCCTCCTCCTCCTCCTACTACTACTACTACTACTACTACTACTACTACTACTACTACTACTACTACTACTTCTACTTATTAACTTGCGTGCCTCATCTCGTGATAATGAATTCTGTTACAATAGTTCAGACAGCAGTATTAAAAAAAAATCGTGACGACATTGCATAGTCTCATTGCTGAAACTGCCTTAGCAGCATCCTGATAATGACAGAGAAGCAATGAATCAAGCAAGAGGACGACCATATGAGGTGTGGAGGTAATGGAAATCCCGGATAGTTGACGAATAACTAGTTTTAAAAAACCTAATAAGGCTTTTTGAAGCAGACGGGTTCACCTCATAACTACAGTATTCTGTATCGATCGACAGAAGATTACTAGGAATAAGCAAACCCTTCGCATCGGAGATAGGTGGGCTCGGAAACTTCTTTTTAAATTTACGTTGATCGCTTTCAAAGCTCCTGTTGGACTTGTCAGTGGAAGTCTGTCTTAATGCATCTCCAGCGTCTCGATGGTCCAGTGATTACATGATCATGTTCGGGTAGTCACTGATGCATTGCCTCGTCCTGACTCAACCATTGTTCTGGCACTTGCACCCACAAGTCCATTTATTCCACCGGAAATATCCTTTTAATCCTGCTCAATCGTGTACGAAAGATAAATCATGTGAAGATTTAGCTGGGTTTTTTTCGGCTGGTTAGGGATTTATCATGTGCATGCTGTTGTAGCAGGTGTATGCACGGAGCTTGGACAGCCAAGTTCACCAAAGTCTAAGTGTTGCCACACTTTCTCATTTTTCTGGAAAGTGTTCCTGGTCTGGTGGCAAATCAACCGTATCCGAAAAGTTATCCCTGCAAATGTTGCTGTCAGCACTAATGCCAATGTGAAGAGGATAGAGGAAAAAGTGTTTTCACAACATGAGTATGACATGACTCATGTCATCAGTGACGACAGCCAAGGCTCTTGAATCAATTGTTGAGAGAAAAGCATGACGGATGGCGAATTATAAAAAAATAGGCGTGGTAAATGCAATTGTTTTGGCAGCATTATACTGTATGATACAACCACGTCCCATGACTCGAGTACATACTGCCCATTATTTCGAATGTATCGGAAAGTTCTTCACTCAAAGAGGATGTGTACACAAAGATTAAAGCTTTTGTTGTGAAGGTTCTAGAACATATGGGGACTCATGTTCAACTCTGTTCTGGAAGGTTCTGGAGCATGTGTTCTGGAGCATGCGTATATAAGCAGATGCGACAAGAGACGAGAGGGAGCACACGACAGAGTTAAGGTGAGAGCTCAACAAGAAGATAAGCGAGTCCTCCTTTGTAAGGAGTGAGTCCTCTGTGGCATTGTGCGTAGAGTGAAGTTGTTACGACGATACTGTTTACTAATTGTCACCGCTGTGTATCGACCAGTGTGCGAACGTTTTATCAAACATGATTACCGGAGTTCATGAACTTCGACTTCCCGGCGCAAGCTAGGACAACCCACGTAGTAACAGGACATTGCTAAGAGACGAGCGCAACGCTTTTATACCACGGCCAAATCCTGAGAAAAAATGCGTCAAGTTAGAAGGAGATCGAGGTATTTCAGATGAAATTTACTTAATCGGACCCCCTCTACATTAGCAAAGTATTTCAAGCAGGCTAATGTCCATCATTTGATCAACATGAGCCCGCCAGCGATACCATTGAGAAGACGTCTTCATCTTAAGACGTGATTACTTCCCTGGTAAATAGTGTGTGCGCACCATAGCCAAGTTTTCTTTTTCTTTCCCCTTACTCTCTGACATAAACCAATTGGTCCTGTTTATGTGAGCACTGCGTAAATGCCGTCACTCATTTCAGCAGCATTCGCGAAGTAACGAAGATGACGACGCACGTTCCCCCCCCCCCCCCTCCCCCCTCCCCCCCCCCCCCCTCTCCCCCCTCCCCCCCCATTTTCGGTTAATAAAGCGCCCATCGCGCATGCGCAGGAAGTAAGTAGTGACTCCATCGGGGTTTCTCAACCGTCTCGCAGCAGCGTGTCTTGTCACGCTTTGTAAAGGGAGGTAGCTCCCTGTACTTACATGTAGGCTTGCTGATCAATAGTGCATTATTGTGTCTGGTCCGGTGCCACAGGTTTGACAACATTCACAAAGTGCAGTCATTTTCAATGCTTTTTTTCTGTACCAAGTTTCCAAGATTATTCTATGTGCTGCACCGTTATGACCCTGTTTGCCTCTCTCGGGGAGAGTGAAAGTTTCGTTTGTTTTTGGAAAAATGCAGCCGTCGAGCTCAGGTGTCAGCGAGTGCGTCATTTTTGCGCGCAGTGCGCTGAGGTTCAAGTGTTTGAATGTTTGAATGAAACGGACTTGTGCGTGAGGGTTTGACTGGATTGTGTTCGCGTCCATGGCAGAGATGCACAGGCAACAAGCAGTGCGTCGAGGCAGTCTGAAATGCACCTTAGGGCAATGGGAGGTCTATTTGGTAGTGCTCAAAACACGCCCTGTTTATTGTTTAGCAAGATCAGGCTCATACGGCAGTCCGTTCAGGCTTACTGAATGAAGTACCACGATATCTGAAGAGTCCAAAAACATTGATGAATGGCGCTTTTCGGCTTATCAGCCACTGTGGGCTATTTAAGGCCATTGATCACGAAAATCGCTACAGCTGGTTAGAGTAGGAGCAAGCCAAGGTTTTTTTCCCCTAATTTTTCACCTTTTACAAATCGCGTAGGGACACGCATTGAGTCTATTCTTATCCCATCCCACTGAGAGTGACACCTAGATATGAGGTCTCTTTCGCTGCTGAGAGAGTCGAGTAGATTATACGAATACACATAATTCTTCATGTCCGCATACAAAACTTTGACCATAAATGCAAGAAAAATGCATTAAAACCGCCTCCTCTTACATCTCGGGTCACATTCTGACAGTGGTCAGCAGGAGGGTGGGAAGTCCGCGAGAAACACTAACATGCCAACTCAGCTGTAGGCATTTGACCACTCATCTGTGACGGAACCTATCCCAAAGCTGAGAAACAGCAGTGTCGAGCCAAACAATAGCTGTATTTCGATGCTGGTCCCTAAAGAATTCCCACGCACCATTGTCACTCTTTGCTTGGCAAGACGTGCACTGATGCGTAAGCTGCACCCTGTACGTCTCCGCTTTCGAAGACGGAAGATCAGAGCAAAGAGGGAACGTCCCTCATTGCCATTCGCTTGTGATGTAAGAGTGCTGTTAGGAATCAACAAACAGTTTTCCAAAGCTTTCCAGCGTGATAGGTGTCGCATTCTATGCCATCGAATGCCAGTTTAATCACTTCTTTATCTATCATTGGGGTCGTTTTTTAAATTTTAATATAGAGCTTTCAACAGGTTGGTTGTTTAACCATGCCACCTCTGAGTTTGTGTACGTCTCTTAGATAGAAAGGTGGCAGAAAAGGGGTAGAAAGAGGAATTCAGAAAGAGAGGGGAGCAGAAAAAGGAATGCAGAAAGAGAGGAGGGCAGAAGGAGGAATACAGAGAGGAGGGCAGAAGGAGGTCTACAGAAAGAGAGGAGGGAGGGAGGGGGAGAGGGAGTTGGAGAGAGGGAGAGAGAGAGAGAGAGAGAGAGAGAGAGAGAGAGAGAGAGAGAGAAAGAGAAAGAGAGAGAGAGAGTGGAGAGAGAGAGGAAGGAGAGAGAGGGGAGAGAGAGAGAGAACGAACGAATGGTTTATTGGGTAGGCCTCCGGCCTTTTCCAAATCAAAGCAAGCAATACACATTAAGCATATGGAAATACATCAAGTGGAACATCTGTGCCGACATTACATCACATACGTACGTATGTCTACCTATTCATCCAAATAGAACGCGTTACATTCCGGTGAATTTACAGCCAAATGTCTTAGACTAAAGGATTTGTACAGATAAACACTTGCTGCTCTGGATATAGTGTCATTTTCATTGCTTAAAAGAGTTTTCATTGGATTTTCAGTATGTGGCAAAAGATGTACCAACAAGTACCGTTCCCTCAAGTCCTGCAGAGCTGGGCATTCCAACATGAAATGAAACTCATCCTCCTCTTTTTCTCTACACAATGGACATAACAAATCATATGGTTGCTTCATATATCTTCGTCTATGTATGTACAAATCAGTGATGCCCATTCTAAAGCGGACGAAAACATCTCTGAAAACCTTTTTATCGATACAACTGAGGTATTTTTCCACCACACACTGATTTTTTATTTCTTTGTAGAAAATATATCTGTTACTTCCGTTCAAGTTTTCCATCCATTGTATACGGAAATGATCTATAAGTCTGTCTCGAAGGCATTTAATGAAGACACGATCATTTGCAGTGGACTGGTCCATCCAAACACTTTCAAATCCAAACTTGAGCAACAAATCCTTTACCAGCATAGCCCATGAGACGCAATTGTGAGGAAGACTACACATCATGCGATAAATTCTTTTAGGTAGTCTGTCATTGTCCATCTTCAGAATCCTCAGCCAGTACTTTATACTCCTTAAAACAGAGAGAGAGAGAGAGAGAGAGAGAGAGAGAGAGAGAGAGAGAGAGAGAAAGTGAGAGAGAGAGTGTGAAAGAGGATGGAGGGAGGGGGAGAGGGAGTTGAAGAGAGAGAGAGAGGAGAGAGAGAGAGAGAGAGAGAGAGAGAGAGAGAGAGAGAGAGAGAGAGAGAGAGAGAGAGAGAGAGAGAGAGAGAGAGAAAGAGAGAGAGACTCACCATGTACATGGATATTTGCACACTACAAACATTGCGTTTTCTTTTCGCCTTTCCATGTGGATGCAGTGTATGAAACAACAAAATGCCACCTGCAGAGGTCCTATAGGACAGCGATGCAGGCAGCTCATCTGGGCGAAAGAAAGCTTATCAAGGCAGATCAGTACGGAATCTTTCTCAGCATCACTCAATTAAGCGGCCATACATTTATTTTTGGCGTGTCGATGAAACATTATCATCTTACGCATAAAAATATACATAGTTTCATCCTCTGAGCGTGATTATTGCCAATTGTTTAATGTCATCACAAACTTTTATATTTTGATGGGACTTTACTCAGTTTATGTAGAAGTTTCAGCCATTTATGAATGGGATTATCAGGTTAATGTGCTTGTTTTTATTTTGCAACTTTTCACTTATTGATGAATGCTCAAATCGCATACATTTGCCACCTGTTCCATTAGACTATTCTTTATATCGTGCCAACGCCGCCTCAACTTACTTTGGAGAATGCAGTTGGGCTGCGATGGAACACACTAAAGTTAATTTTCACAGTTTTCCAGCTCAATCCTCACGGATACACTTTCCGCTCCTGCCTGGTCAGAAACAGTGTAAGTAAAGCAACTCACCAAAGGATTTACCTTTGTGATCCATGCAGCTAGCTTCGGACGCCAAATCGATGAAACGCAAGCAACTGCAGGTCAAACATGGAAAAACATGAAAACCACTCGACCAGCTAGACCCGCAGAACCTGACAGGGTCGAGTGTTTCATTTACGTGACTGTAACGGGGTATCGATCACAAGTTCCTTGCGAGAGTAACTGCGTGATTCTAGGACTTTAGATCATGCAGTGAATGTTTAACAGGTGATCGGATATTCTTCAAGCTTTCACTCCGTCGGGAATAAGTTAGGCAGGTCTCAGGAATCGGGTCCAAGATCCACTGCCACCATAACCTAGTTCCACCCTTGGGGGTCTGCATGCCCACAGACTTCGTAAGTAATGCTTTGAATGTTTAGTTACGCCAATGCCAGGGCCGGAGTCTTTCCTTCCCTTTGGCACGCCATGATCAGCGTATCACGTGAAGATTCAATCTGCTTCATTCCAGCTGGTTTGATCTTCGGGCAGAGTCTGCCGTTAATGGTTCGCTATCGGTTCAATGAAACGGTTGCAGGGCTGTACGTCATGAAAGTTTCACGACCATGGAGACTGCAGTGCAAGTCTTTGTATCCCGTCCTGAGGCATTCAGACCCAGTACAAAACGACGCAACAATTGCCGTGAGTCATCAAAGAATATGCTGGTCAGTGTCTTCAGTATTCATGTGCATCGCATCGTTCACTCCATTATCTTAATGAACTATTCTGAACATCAGTTTCGGAATGCATGTAACAAGATCCGTCCGCAGGATTACACACTGAACTGCTATCAGATTCTTGCTTTCTTTAACACAGCAGTAGAGCAAACTTCCGATTTGTACCATCAATCCTGGTCCCCTTTTTTGCTCATTAATAATGAAGAGCTCAGCGCTGCAAGAAGACGAGACAAGTGTCACGCAATGAACAACGGCCTTCGTTCACGCTATTTTGAGGACCTAAAATACCTAAGTTCCAGTGTGTGCGTTTAAGTCACTGGATTTGTCATCCTTTTGAGAAAATAAGTCCCCAAACACCTCTGAAAATATATTTTCAGACCATACCCAGAAAAAAGATCCAGAATATTGTAAAAACGAAACACAAATACAGCTTTTAGAGGAGGGATATTGGAAATGATTTCATAGCCAAGTCCTCGGTTTTTGTGGCTGGTGGTCATCACCATGGTCAATGAAGAGCAAGAGGTTTCCATTTCCTGACTCCAGGCCTTGAAGGTCACCTGAAGGTAAAGGTCATGTAAAGGTCATGACCTTGAGCTTCAGGTGAACTTCAAGGTCAAGGTCAAACAACTAAACCTAGCAATGACATCATACACTAAGAACTGCTTTACACATTTTCCCTACCAGAATACATGTGACCTTGACCCAAGGTCAAGGTCATCCAAGGTCATGCAACACAAAGCTGTTAATTCAAGACATAGGAAGCACAATGGGGCTTATTGGCACTTTCTATTATGAGATATGGTCACTTTTAGTGGTTCACTACCCCATTTTGGTCACATTTCATAAGGGTCAATGTGACCTTGACCTTGACCTTGATGATATGTGACCAAATAGGTCTCATAATGAAAGTATAACATTTGTACTACAATGTTATGAAGTTTGGAAGAGTTATCTTCCATTGTTCAGGATCAAGGTCACTTCAAAATATGTATACAAGCCAACTTTAAAGCTCCTGAGACCTTGACCTTGAAGCATGGTCAATCAAACTGGTATCAAAGGATAGGGATTACTTTGCCCTATATACCATATATAGGTCAGGTATCCAATCTCAAAAACTTCAGAGAAAATTGGGACAATGTGAAAAATGACTGTTTTTTTTATACATTTACGGCCCCTGCGACCTTGACCTTGAACGGACGGACGAAAAGGGTGAGTACATAGACTCACTTTTGCTTCGCATGTGAGTCAAAAACGGGCAGATAATATGATGACGTAACATCTGTTTCAGGTACTCGAGAACGCCGAGGTCAAGTCTGAGGTCAATAAAAGGCCAAGCAGAGGTCACTGTTGACGAGATATTGGAGGTGGAAGAAAGGATAGTGAATGGGTTGTCAACAACAGCCAAGGGAATTCCTTTCATGTATCATTTAGACAACGGAATTCCCTGTTGCAAAATTCTTTACCTTCGGAGCCCTAAAAACGCTGCTTTTAAAAAACAAGTTTCCTCTTACCGCTCTGACCTATTTTCCCCCCGCTGTAATCAACACCAGCTTTTTGTCATGCACCATTTGTAAACTTCTAGATCTTCTTTGCTTTTCGATAAGTCAGCATTGTCTTTGTTTCTATGCACTTTTCCCACGGATTTACTTTTACCCTAAACACCGACTTCGACCCGTCACATGCTCATGTCACCCTTTATGGATAGTTCTTTAGGTGTCTGTTTTATCACTTAGCTGAAAACCATACATTTCTCTACTTTGTTTTCTTTTTTTTGACAATCTTGTTCACTGTGCATCTGACTCATTTTCTCTTCACCAGTATCCCTTCCCCCACCCCACCCATCACCCCCTTTGTATTTTACCTTATCAACAGTTCTAATATGTACTTTTCTATTTGGCTTCTTCCTATTATTCTCTGTCGCTTTCTTCTCTCGCCTGTTCTTGCATCACTAACATTTTGTGTTGAATTGTCTCGGATGTGGGGAAACCATTGGTACTTTGCTGATTTAATTACACACTTATTCACGAAAACAACTTAAAGCAGTAGGACGATATAATCTTCTCGCGAAGGATATTCCGCGAGATTACGTGGATTGGATTGGATTGGATTGATGTGTTTTACGGCCTATCAGCCTTTGTAGGCTATGTAAAGCCAGTAAGCACGAACATCACTAGAACAGTTTAGAGTAAATGCAAATCAAGTCACGGTATCCCTAGTTATTCGCCTCTTACAAATCGCGTAGAGAGACGCGGTGGGTCAATTCTTCCCCCGAACCCACAGAGGGACGGTCTTACGTGGCTCACAGTGGGAAAAGATGAGAGGACAACTGGATATTTTGTCAATGCAAAGGTCTCTATTTGCCCAGACAGAAATCCCTCTTAGCCAATGTCAGCACAGCCAGTCTGAAGTATGCCAAAATGAAAGCGCCTGTCTTCGAAAATGGAGAAATGTAAGACGAAGGTAGCTTGACAGCGACAAATCGCTTTACCCTGACTCGCGGTTGTCCTGAACGACGTCGTGCGCACCGTCTCCAGCAGACTTGAAAAGGTCGCGTGTGAGAAAGGGAGCTCGCCTATGGTGATCTGATTTCCCACACAAGCAATAAGGCAAACGCAGAAGTCCTAACAGGTAGTGCCTCGGACCATGCTTAGACGGCGACGTCTTAAGTGCCTGCCTGAGTGGTCTTCGCCTGAGGAACTCTCTAATTAGCTACGACGCGATAAGTGTTTCTCGGACCATTTGTTAGCAGCAACCTAATCGCCAGGATCAAGTTTCACCTCGCCTCGGCCCTGCCCGCTCCCCGTCGGCGAAATATGCTCTGTGGGCCCATTGACTCCTCCTTCTTCCAGGGGAGATAAATATATCCTCACGTTGGTCGATGTGACTACACGCTGTCCTTTTAAGCAATGGCGCTACGCTCAATTGAGATGGAGGCCGTGGCAGAAGCGCTGGTATCTGTTTTTTCCCGCACAGGGGTGCCCGAGGAAATACTCTCAAACTTAGGGTCGCAGTTCACGGTCTTTGACGGAGGTTCCATCTCCTACCGATTGAAGGCAGCTGGAATTCGGAGGCGGGTGTGCTGTCCCGAATTATGCCGGAGCGAGGCTACACAAGTTGTAGGAACTTGTTCGGCTTGATGGAGGGGTGGTTGTTATGAATCGAGTGTGCCGAATGGTGTATGCACGTGATTTTGTGTCGATTGTGATTACTTTTAGCATAAGTGGCTGAGGAGTGTTCAAGTGTGAGCGGATGATCGAATTGATTGTACATTTGTCGAGTGAAAGACACTCTAGCGAATGAACCCCAAGGAGACGGGTGAGTAGTGATTTTATCAGTTATCATTCTATATTGTAAATACCTCGTATACATGTATGATGATTGATAGTGAAGGAACGGATGAGTTAGTTTGTGTTGTTTTCAGGGTTCTTCGGCATGGTAACGAGTCCCAGAAACCCGAACTGAGGCTCGGAACTCTAATGGCGGGGGCCGGTGTGGAGACTGTAGGAGGGTGCCGCTTGGGTACTTGTAGACAGATTGTCGGCGAGGGTCGCGGCGTTAGTGCCTTGTGCCTTGGTGTTGACGAGGCTGTTGAGTGTGTATCGGCTGCGGTGGTGTTAATTCACTTCATTTATACATATATACTGGTGTTTGTGTCCTTTTTCTTTTGTTTTCATTGTGCAGGCTACGCTGACCCTAGGCCCAGTTAGCTCGGTCCGCCTCTCTAGTTTGCCTCAAGGGCTGAAGGTAAGAAAGGCACTACTGCCTAATTCACTACCCTTGTAAAATAAAGTTCGCTCGTTCGTGCTCTCTCGCGCTCGCGCGGCTTGTGAGAGCTCTAGATCATTCCGGGATGTCGACTATAGAGGCTCAAAGTTCTAAGTTCACGTTCTCTGTCACTGTCTCACTCTGTATTTCTCTCTGTCCCTATCCCCACCTCTCGTCTCTCTCTCTCTCTCTCTCTCTCTCTCTCTCTCTCTCTATTTATATCTCCCTCTCTTTCTCTTTCTGTCACCTGTCTTACTGTATGTCTCTCCGTCTCTCTACTCATTCTCCCCCCCCCTCTCTCTCTCTCTTTATCTATCTATCAATCTCTATCTCTCGCAGTCATGCATAGCATGGTTTGATAAGTCCTTGTTTTGTCATATGTAACGGACGGCCGGCCCTAATAAAGAGTTCAAGCTCTAGTTATCTCTATCTCTCTCGCACGCGTATCTCTCTTCATATTCAGACGAACGCATGCTTACTTCCCTTGACAGGTGACGAATGTTTAAGGTTGTGCAAGACATGTTCTGCAGTGAATCCTCTACAGAAATCTTTAACTGGACATTATATGCAGATGCTTAAAGACCAAGGATGAAGAACACCTGACAGAAGAACAAGCTGGCTTCAGAGCTGGGCGAAGCACAGTGGAACATATTTTCAACTTGAGAGTCATCATCGAGAAACATCTCCAACACCAACAGGAGCTCTTTCACAACTTCATCGACTTCAAGAAAGCGTTCGATCGTGTTTGGCATGACGACCTCTGGCAAGTCCTGAGAGAGGGGCTGGTGCAAGTCATCCAAGAACCCTACTCGAACGCCAGCAGCGCGGTTCTCCTCGACAAACAGATTGGAGAGTTCTTCAGGACTTCAGTAGGTGTCCGCCAGGGATGTCTCCTCTCCCCGGTCCTGTTTGACTTCTACCTCGAGCAGATCAAGCGGGAGACTCTCCACGACCACCACACCTCCATCTCCATCGGCGGCAAACCCATCTCCAACCTGAGATTCGCTGGCGACATAGACCTCATGGGTGGAAGTAACAGCAAGCTACAAGATCTCACCAACAGACTATCGAAAAGAGCGGGAGCAATCGGAATGAAGGTCAGCACGGAGAAGTCAAAGACGATGGTGAACAGCACAAACAACACCTCTGCAGACATCACCATGAACGGTGAGAAGTTAGAAGAGGTCAGCAGCTTCAAGTACTTGGAAGCAACCCTGTCTAAGGACGGCACTAGTACAGCTGAGGCCCGCATCAGAATCACCATGGCAACTTAAGCGATGGCCAGACTAAGCAGGTTGTGGACAAGCAGCTCCATCAGCTTCTCCACCAAGTACAGGCTCTACAAGTCCCTTGTGGTCTCCATCGTCCTCTACGGCTGTGAGACCTGGACGCTACACGCTGACTTGGAGCGAAGGATCTAAGCCTTCGAGATGAAATGCCTGCGCAGATTGCTCCGCATCTCCTACCTGGAGCGCAAGACTAACGAATATGTACGGAACATGACAGCGGCACTCATGGGCACTCAGGAACCCCTCCTGGCAACCGTCAAGCGACGCAAGCTTGCGGGGTTTGGTCACATCACCAGACACGACTCCCTGTGCAAGACCATACTTCAGGGAACATTAAGGGTGGGCGTCGTCGCGGCCGACAGAAGAGGAGCTGGACTGAAAATGTGAAGAAATGGACCTCCTTCTCCATGGAAGAGCTGCTCGCGACGGCCCAGAACAGACCCGAATGGAGGAGGACTGCTGTCTCATCATCCCTCATGTTCCCCCGACGGCCAAATCGGTCAAGGGACTGAACTGAACTGAACTGACGGTTGTTAATCTTTTAAAATTACTCAAGGCCATTTCCAATTCCTCATTTCGAAAGTCCAGACGATGACACCGACTAGCGTGAAGCAGGGATCGTACATTTTTAAGTTTGTAGAAGTTGTTGATTTATATCTTCATTTGTCAAGGAGGTGTCCTCCAACGATGGCTATGTGACAACGTGTGAAAAACTTACTGAGAATTTAGCGATTTTCGTAATCAAAGGCCTTACAAAGCCTACAAAGACTGATAGCTCGCAAAACTTCATTCGTTCATTCATTCATTCATTTACTCATCCATCCATTGCTTAGTGTCAGTTCTCCTTTTACTCATTCTTTCACACCATCATTTCCAGACCCTTTGAAGAATGCATTATTGCTGACGTGAAGAACACGCACTGCCGCCCCCGGTTTGTCCACCGTTAGCGATTTAAAACTGTACCCTGTGTTGCACATTATCACCCACATCTAGTTTCAGTCACAGTTCTGTACCCTGTGTTGCACATTATCACCCACATCTAGTTTCAGTCACAGTTCTGTACCCTGTGTTGCACATTATCACCCACATCTAGTTTCAGTCACAGTTCTGTACCCTGTGTTGCACATTATCACCCACATCTAGTTTCAGTCACAGTTCCTGCCAGTCGTTAGTCAGTGGGCCAGCTGATGCAATTTCCATCGGCACTTGACAGTGGATAAATGAGGACAAGAAGCAAGAGGGACAATCATATACCAGCAGCACACTCATCCCATGGAGAAAATCTCTGCCAACTTTTCTTTACAATATGTCTTTACCGTTCTCAAGTATCCGGCTTTACTCATACATGAGGTTTCCTCCATGAACCCAAACTTAACCCATCATTATGCCAAAAATACTGAGACAGACCAAGTTGTCACCTTTGACTCAAAGAAAAGGTTAATAATGCCTATGGATACAAAGTGATGGCACATCAACATGTATTCCATTGTGTAGACGTAAATCTCGCAATTGTTGTTCTGTGTTGTTTCAAGTAGTTTTAACCCTTTCCCTGGTAGACACGGCATATGCTGGGCGGTCGTAGCGGGGGCAAGCCTGCTAGTCGCAGCAAATATCGTTAGTGATGAGAGGGGAAGTTTGTGAAATGTGTCTTTAAAAATATTGTTAACTAGCGTTTTCTTTTAATATTGACATAGAGTTGTTCTTTGTTCAATTCTGAGTACTTTTGGTATAGGTTTGGCTATGTTTTCTTGGGTAGTGCAAAAGAAAATGACAGCTGTCTTCTCCTTGAAATGTGTTTTAAGTAGCATTTACAGACCGAACACCTCCAATTATATTGCTATGGTAAGGGTTAACTACCGGCGTCACAGTGCATATGTCGTGGCTAAAAGTCGGAATTGCCTAAATCTGGGAATTAGGCAGCCTTTTGCCTAATCCCTGAAATAGGCAACAGCGGTGCCTAATCTGTGAACTCAAAGTTTCTCGCCTGCCTATAACGCGAAATAGGCAGCCTAATACGCGAAATAGGCAGCCTAATACGCGAAATAGGCAAAAAGTGCCTATTTCACGAATTAGGCAAAAACTGGCATTGATGTTTCTTCATTAAGCCAAGAAAATGCGTGAATTGGGCTGCCTAATTCACAGATTAGCCAAGAATTGCCTGTTCCGTTGCATTATTTGTAGTGTTGTAGTTTGCTTTCAGTTTCTTCTCTTTGCATTGTTGTTTGCAACTTTTTTACATTTTTATTTTTGGTTTGGTAAGTTTTTGCTCTGCTTTACAAGTGTGATGAAGTTTTGGGTGAGTATTGTTTTCAAATTATATCTTGATAGAGGCGATAAAATAAACAAACAAAAAACCACCACACACACACTCACACAAAAATGACATGAAGAGCTTATGAAGAGGAGAGCGTGATACGTTTAAAAATCGAGATTTATTTTCAACATTATTTTTAAGGTGAGGCAAAAATAATATGACCAAAATCACACTGTACTCTCTCTCTCTCTCTCTCTCTCTCTCTGTCTCTCTCTCTCTCTCTCTCTCTCTGTCTCTCTCTGTCTCTCTCTCTCTCTCTCTCTCTCTCTCTCTCTCTCTCAACTAAAGAGAAATATGAAAAAGCCTTAAATTTAAGGAATTATTTCTTCAAGGAAAAAAAAGAACAAATGTTACATTACATTAAATATGAAAAAGCCTTAAATTTAAGGAATTATATCTTCAAGGAAAAATAAAGAACAAATGTTACATTACATTAAATATGAAAAAGCCTTAAATTTAAGGAATTATTTATTCAAGGAAAAATAAAGAACAAATGTTACATTACATTAAATATGAAAAAGCCGTAGGGCGTGATACGTTAAAAAATCCAGATTTATTTTCAATATTATTTTTAAGGTGAGGCAAAAATAATAAGGACCAAAATCACACTGTTCTCTCTCTCTCTCTCTCTCTCTCTCTCTCTCTCTCTCTCTCTCTCTCTCTCTCTCTCTCTCTCTCTCTCTCTCTCTCTCTCTCTTCCTCTCTCCCCCTTTCTCTCCCTCTCTCCCTCTCTCTCTCTCTCTCTCTCTCTCCCTCTCTCTCTCTCTCTCTCTCTCTCTCTCTCTCTCTCTCTCTCTCTCTCTCTCTCTCTCTCTCCTCCCTCCCTCTCTCTCTCTCTCTCTCTCTCTCATACCGAAAGAGAAATATGAAAAAGCCTTAAATTTAAGGAACTATTTCTTAAAGGAAAAAATATAACAAATGTTACATTACATTAAATATGAAAAAGCCATAAATTTAAGGAATTATATCTTCGGACGGACGGACGACACGGCTCAGTACATAGACTCACTTTTGCTTCGCCACGACACATATAACGTTGGGCACACTTCGGAAGAGAGAAACATTTGATATCGCTCCCTGATGAACGCGCAGCGATTTGTAGTCTGAAGGCTACTTTGTCGGCTGACGGCACCATTGCAGTTAGAGGCACATTTTTCATCGATAAGGCTTGAAGAGTAAATCCGATTTAGTCGGCCAATTGTTTCCTCGGCCGAGCGTTTGGAGGCCATCGGCAAAGGGTTGTGTAGATACATTAGTCACTTCGAGACGTTTTGTGTGAGATAACGCTGGAAAGCAAGCAACCGATATTTCGGCTCGCGATAAGACGTCTCGTTGTGAGGAAGGTCTGTTCAGAGTGTCTTAGGTTAAGGCAAGCTTATGAAAGATTTTATCTTTAGTGAAATCAACAAGGACGCATTTTGGGTGCATCTCGACGTGAAATTCGTCACGGAAACAATCTACACGCAAGTACACTTTCATCCACCTTTAAAATATAACTCTTTAACATTTCATCAGTAGGGAAAGTTAAAATATCGTAAAAACCCAAAACACGAAGAAGAATTATGTTGGATGCCTTCAAGAGTACACCAACGGCCAACATTTTTGTTCATGGATGCGAAATTCCGGCAAGAACCTTCCTAAGTATTATCTACATATAAATTAAATTGTTTTCATTGTATGCATTTACCTGAACAGTATCGCGAAACAGTCAGTGTCAGGTAGGTTTTTGAACAGAAAATACCTATGTTCGGATTAACACACGACTTAACTGCAAAGTCTATGCTTGTCTGGCTCATGTCCTTTGCATGCAAGCTTGACTCGGCAAGGAGTGCTGGCTTGAAAATCAAACGTCTGGCAACTACGACAACGACGACGATGACTACGACAACAACAACAATAACAAGGCATAAAACAGCAAACTGATAACAAATGGTTCACTAACTACATAAATATTTACCCAGGATCGGAACAATCGCGGAACTTACTTGGAAGTGCGGGGCTTGGGCTTGAAAGCTCCAGACATGGCTGATGTGAACACGGGACACGGGAATGCGGGAGTCGGGAGAAACACCTCGATGAGCGGGAAGATGAGGAGGAAGATGAGAACAAGGACGGTGACGGACGTAGACCGAGAAGAGGTGAGAACTGCTATGAACCTCCAAGAGTTTGGCGCTGGTCCACCTGCCCGGGTCCCGCCTGCTTCCCTAGCAACCGTTGCCAAGGAGTCCCATGCAGGGTCTGTGACGGCCACACACCATGTGCAGAGTCATAGAGTGCCCAGAGCCCTGGCCTCCTTGCGCCAGCCTTGCACTCCATTGGCACGTCCGGAGGGCGAGGGATGGGGTCACATCAAGGCAACTACTCGGCGGCGGCAGAGTACCCCTCCCTGGCGGTGCTGATTACATGTAAAGCAGCTGCTTCAGGAAGAAACATTATTCTGGTTGTTTAGAGTCCTATATTCTATCATTCAGCAATTCTGCCCCAGTATACGTCAAGAAATGCCTCTTTCACAAAATGATCAACATCGAAATCGTTCTCTGCCTCCAAAGGGTGGGTAGACTGCGTTCGTTTTGTTCCAGAAATGTCTAGATCATTTTCAAAGTAACAGACTTACTTTGATGTTAGTATACTGCAAGAAAAGGTTTCTTAAAAAAGCAACCATAGCAAGTGGAATCGCCAGTTGCTGAGATATCACTCGTAAAAAGCAATCGGTGTTCTGTGGATAACCTTATCACCTCACCTGCAGCGCGAGTCACTGGCAAAGTTTTCTCAAAGACACTATCCAACGGCATTACCAGCTCCGTCGAATTGTGAGAGAGGTCCCGGACACAGTGATTCGTGGGAA
>JAWQFJ010001542.1:7500-10000 GCA_034096865.1 Theodoxus fluviatilis | reverse complement strand
CTTCACCTTCTCCTTCGAAGCGAAGTGCAGCTGCGCATCAAAAAGAGGGTCGCACCTTTATACCTCTCTATTGCACTCTGATATTCATGCTGAAGTCTCGTCGTGCAGGCTTCTCACTGTAAACAAGGTCTTAAAGCGAGGCCTGTCATTGGAGTTTTTGAAAATAGTGCCTCAGATTCCTAATGACAGTTCTCTGAATAAAATTCTTAAATACACGTAAGTCTTAAAGCTTTTGCCTCCTGTTGAATATGTAAGCTGCTTCCCCCCATTGTGCTGTGCTTACCAACGCCACACAATGCTTGGCAGATTCATTGCTGAAGTCACGCTGGACCTTTTTGTCGTTTCTTCTTCTTTGATGCCGTGAGGTGGGTGGATGGGCGGGTGTTTACGAGGGAGGTGCTGGGGTGATGGTGGTGGAGGAAGACTGAAAAGGAGTGGGAGGTGAGGATGTATGGACATTTACCAAACACAGATTGAATCTAAAAGGAAGTCCTAGTCTAGTGAAAATAATGGACTCGTCCCTTTAGCTTCGATCTGTAAGTCTTCCCGTGAAACAACTGCATAGCTAGCACCGTGCCTACTAACTATAACATAGGAGTTCACCTAAGCTAGACCCAGACAGCTTGGTTTAATACATACACTGACTACAAAACATATTTTCCCTGCCTTGACCCTTTTACCTCCAATGTTTCGTCTGCAAAACAGGAGCGTGCCACCGCTCCCGACGACGAAGACCTGTTTCAACAGAGCAACGCTTAAGCCTACTTTGCCGTAATAGCAATCTTATCTAACCAATCAGGACGCAGAACTAGACCGAAGCTGCGTCCTGATTGGTTAGATAAGACTGCATCACGGCAAGGCAGGCATAAGCGTTGCTAAATTAAAACAGACCTTTAGCGAGTTCTCTTTATAAGGACTAGAAACTTTCTCACTTTCTACTATCATTTGATTTAACAGTTACCTTGTTTTCTCTGCAGTAGCATATGAGATACCAAACGTCTATGGTCATGCAAAATTTCTTCTTTGAGATTTGAGGGGCTGGATGGGTTTTGCGACCAAAAAAAATACATACATGTTACTAAATTCACTGCCGGGTCTACGGGCACAATCCCCACGCCTGAGCACTAGTCAGTTAAACTGTACTATTTCCTTTGTGTGTTACGCTGTCTTCATCTGAGGACATAATGGTCCCAAACACTCGGGCATAACAAGACAAAGAAGCATTTGTGGCAGTGGCTGGTGATTTCTAATTTTGTGTGTTTTCATGCGGATACATTACATGACATAAGCCTAGCGGATTGAATACAACAAAAGCGCCTTGGCCATTTTGACACGACCGTCTAAGGTAAGTAAAACGATACGCAATCGTTCTTTCTTACCCAGGAGTTCAGCTCTGATAAATGTTTGTGTCTGCATCATTGTATATTAATGGTACGTACCGATTTTACCCTTTTCCCCATCAGGACTTCTCCACCCGTCCCCTCACCCTTTTTTTTCTCGACCAGACTGGAGGGAGAAAAAGTAGAGTTGCCTCCCTTAGACTAGAGGGAAGTTCCGTTTTATTCCCAATGTTACATTTGTACCGTACCACCGCGTCTCTCAACGCGATTCGCACAAGGCGAATGACCAGGGAAATGTGATTTGACATCTTCGTACTCTAAACTGTTCCAGTAGTCATGATCTGTGGCCTTAAAGAGCCTACATAGGCTGACATATTACCGTTAAACTCCATTCACCTTTCACCCTAGCCTTCGCATGTTTGTTCTATAGTCTCTCTCTCTCTCTCTCTCTCTCTCTCTCTCTCTCTCTCCTTTCTTTCTTTCTTTCTTTCTTTCTTTATTTCTTTCTCTCTCTCTCTTTCTCTCTCTCTCACTCTCTCTCTCGCTCTCTCTCTCTCTCTCTCTCTCTCTCTCGCTCTCTCTCTCACTCTCCTTTCTTTCTTTCTTTCTTTCTTTCTTTCTCTCTCTCTCTCTCTCTCTCTCTCTCTCTCTCTCTCTCTCTCTCTCTCTCACAAAACATATGTACGGCGTTGGTCGCGGAAAGCTCTATGCTGCGTTTGTGGACTTTAGCAAGGCCTTTGACTCTGTAGACAGATCCTGTTTGTGGAATGTGTTGCAAAACAGTGGACTTTCAACGAAAATGGTTCAAATGCTCAAAGCAATACACGCCAAAGTTCAGGCATGTGTGAAATGGAACTTTACCATCTCTGACTTTTTTGACTGCCCCGTTGGAGCAAGGCAAGGAGCATTAGAGAGCCCGATAATTTTTTCTCTCCTACTCACGGAGATAGCGGACCAAGTCCGTGCTAGAGGAAGACATGGCGTGCAGTTATTGCCAGGAATGCCCGAGTTGTTTTTCCTCATATTTGCTGATGACGTAGTCTTACTGTCAACTACACCTGTAGGGTTACAGTGCCAAATTGATAACTTGGCCCAAATATCTGAGAGGTATGGCCTGCACATAAACAGAAGGAAAACAAAAGTAATGGTGTTTCGCCGAG
>JAWQFJ010001542.1:0-2500 GCA_034096865.1 Theodoxus fluviatilis | reverse complement strand
GATGAATTTAGTCTTTTTACCCCCCAGATAAACGAGACATGACCTCAGAATCGCGAGTGCTGATTTCATGTGAAGTGACTGTAATAACGACGAAAGGTTTGGTCAGTACGTAGAGTTGGTGAATGATGTGGTTCATTTCGTACACGAACGTACTCATGAACTCGACTAAAGCTTAATCAGTGCCCAAAGGCTGCCCCCAAAAGTGGGTCAATCCGTACACTATGTTAAGTTTGTTCTGAATGGATAATGAACTGCATAATTCTCGTACACTTTACCACAATGTCGATCTCCGATACATTTGGTCTTTTGATAATTTTGGAGATCGCCCTGAAAATGCAAGAGGAGGCGATTATTGAAGTGTAGATAAAAGAAGATTAGGAAAAGCCGAAAGGTGTAGAAGAAGAAAAAGAATGAAGTGAAGGAGACGAAGCAAAAAGTTGTAGCGAGATGAATGAAGAGGAGTCAGCAGAAAAGCGATAAGAATATGGTAGATGAACAAAGAAAAGAAAGAAAGAAAAGAAAGAATAGAGGAATAAACAAATGTGAGTAGACTCGTTGTTGTACACTTTTGAATGGAATTTTTCTACTAAATATTCTTCACTTTACATGTTGCATGACGGAATTACTTCTTTATTTTTGTGTGGTCGTCGACAATTAAAGTTTTGGTTTTAACTTGCTAATTGTAGAAACATACGACTGCTTCTCTTTCACACAACTTATGCTACACCACCTCGAGATTAAAACCAATTTCCGCAACACTAGAGGGAAGTGTTTGGTGTTCATCTTGCCCTTCCATTTCACCGACACTCCAACCATACAGGTAGAGGGACCGCTGGCAGGTGTCGAAAGGAACATTTATGGGGTCAAGGTCGAGGTCACGTGTCCGTTTAAAGTGCCAACAGCAGTCATCCGAGTGACCTTCACTATGACAGGTCACAGGTTAGAGGTCAGCTCAGGCTCATTAATCGTGCCTGGACATGGCTCATGTGCTCTGGCACCCCGGGGAGAAGGGGAGATAACTGGAGAATTAATGTCCATCCTCCCCCTCAGGGTTGTCTCTCATCAGCGATCGCCCCCTTGCCTTCCAGCGACTAAGTGGTTTGGTGCGTGTAGGTGGCCAGATAAACGCTTCGATGCCCAGCGTTTACTGGCACCTTTCCTATACGCGGCATCTTCACAATGCAGTGAATGCGTTTTCAACAGCTGCGGGTATCTATCCTCTGATAGAGCTCGGGAGTCACACAACTCTGGCAAGATGTTTCTTGCTTTGCTTCTTGCTTCGTTTCTTGCTTCGTTCTAATTGTCAAGCCTTATTCATGCACACACACACACACACACACACACACACACACACACACACACTCACACACACACACACACACACACCACACACACACACACACACACACACACACACACATACACACACAAATCACTTTGCGCTTATCTTCAAACATGTTAGAGAAAGAGTGACGAAAAAATGCTGAATCATCACTGTACCTCATTCACAACTCAACTTCACCTCACTCACTCTCTACTGCCCCCATTGCCCATTGTCCCCCTTTCCTGATGTACATTTCATGATTCAGCTGATGCTCTGGGGGTGAACGTTGCTGGTCCACGGGTCAAAATTAAAAACCTGACCAGACAGGGGACAGTCGCCAAAGGAGGCTAGACCAGCAGGGGCAGGCCAAGGCCCAGGGCAGCAAGGACGGGGGCAGGCCCGCGTCGCGTTACCAGAGGGGCAGAGAGGTAGCCGCCGTAGACAGTCGCAGTCCGGCACATAATGGCTCTTCTTTTATGGATTCCATATGGGATCCTCTCCAATCTCTCCACCCCCACCTTCTAATGGATCTCCTCTCCATCTCCACTCCTCTCCTCTCTTCTCTCTTCCCTCCTTAGCAGTGTTCTGGGGGGGTGTGGGTGTGTGTGTGGCCTGAAAGCGGGGGGGGGGGTCTTTGCGGGTTTGCGGTTTGGGGTGGTGGTGGTTGTTGGGGCCTTGACTGACTTATTCATGTTCCGAATAGCGACGACAATTTGTATTATTATATTCAATTATTTATTTTGATTTTGGTTGAAATGAAAGGAAAAGAGGATAACCAACTAATGAAGAAATGGATAATCCGAATGAATGACTATGAACCAGAACAGAAAAGTAAATTAGAATCGGAATGAAAAACTACGGAAGAAGGGAACGACGAAAAAAAGAACCGAAATGAATGAAAATGAAGCTGATATGACTGAATGTATGATATCAAAATGTAGTAACAAATAAGAAACTAAACAATGTACAAACAAAGACCCGGAAACCACAAACGAACGACAAACCAGAGGAAAGCGAGGAGAGAGGGAGAGAATTGAAATATCTCTCGCCATCATCCGATCTTCCTATCTCATCTCTCTCAACCGAACATCAAACATGAAAAACAACCACACCAAGAAAAAGACTCAACGAAAAAACACATCCAACACACCAAAAAACAAACCACTCAAACCAAAA
>JAWQFJ010001541.1:80000-111211 GCA_034096865.1 Theodoxus fluviatilis | reverse complement strand
GAGTCAGAGGAAGAGAGAGAAGTTTCCTTTCCCAACTGTGGTGAAATATAGTTTTCTAGTTGCTTTCTTAGTTGGCAGTTAAGAGTCCAGTTTTGTTAGAACCGGCTTTCGTTGTTCTATTGAAAGTTACTGGTAATTGAGGGAATCCCTTGCTACAAATGTTCTTCACGCCCTCTTACATTGTTCTTTTATAAATAATGAAGGCTTTCGGTGCAAATTCTCTCTGTTTCAGTCTCTTACAGACTTAGAGAATATTTTGCTATTTCATTTTGCAATGATTTATGCTGTCTGGATTGTGCCATGGCATTCTGTAATCACACACCAACCACCCTTTTTCCATTGCCTTCTGTTCTTGCCTTCATAAGGGCAAGATAGTATTTTGTCTTAATCTTTTCGTTCCTTTTTTGCACCCTTTTCATCCTTTCTTTGTACCCCTTATTCATCATCCCTTTATTCATTCTCTCTCTCTCTCCTTTTCTTTCTCCTCTCTTATTCTTTCTTTCTTTACTCCAGCCTGTGGTGGGAGTTCTGGTTATGCCGGCGATCAGTATTCCCTTCATGAGCACTTGTCTTCTTCTTCCCCTTCTCCCTCTCATTCCTACCTCTTGACCTCATGTACGCATGCGCACACACGTTTATTGTTTGTCATTTCCGTGTTTCCGTTGTGTTTTTCTTCCAGTGACGTGCGTTTTTACGTCATTGGCTTCTTGAAGCAGTGTCTGGTTTTTGGACAAGAGGATAGACCAGAAAATAACGTTCATCGACATAAGGGTTGTGTATTGTTCTATTACTAAGGGACCTACGGCGGTAATAGTTTTCACCAGGACATTTGTAAGTAGTCTGTGCCTTACGTGTCGGCATGGCTTTCGCTGCCATAGAAATGCAGTACGTTCTGTTGTTAATTCTGATTTGCGTGCTGGCCATTATGATCCAGGTGAAAAAGGATTATGATTCACGCAAAGGTTAACGGGCCCAGATGCTGAACGTGAATTGATGCAAAAAATAAATGAAGACCCACCGTACCGAATTGTCCTGCGTCATAACATCCTGCCAAGAAGGAAGAAGGAGGTCCCACCTTTACCGTCGCGAACACACCTTCCCTCCCTAGACACCCACCATCCAGGGCTTTATGATAAGACTATGTTTTCTATGTAGTCAGGATAGTTCGTTACTATGACTATATCATATGGGAAGTTGGATCTGACAGTCTGTTGCTGTGTTGTTAGTGGCCATCACTGCCAGAAACCAGATAATTGTGTCAGAGTGTAGGCCTTGGATGGAGGTGTATTTGGAGATACATGGGCTTGGTCACCTAATGATGATTCAGAGTATTCTACAACTTAAGTTGCTCCTGTACAGAAATAGACATGATATGATGACATTCATGGGCTATTGGTTGCTAATTTGTAGGTGTTATTCTCCATGAATAACCTACTGGTTGGCTTGGTTGTCAAGTGGAATTTAGAGTTATCGGGCTGTATTCAAATGGGATACTGGTGACCCATTCACGTTGCCAGATGGAGTTTAGCATTATCAACCCCGTTTCGGTCACGAAGTCATTACCATTTCTCTTTTGGCTTCCCCCCCCCCCCCCCCCCCTCCTTTCTGACGTCACAAGTCAAACTGTCAGTGCCATAAACTGTCTGGACTATTCCATTATATGATGCTGGCATTTATGTCTAATTTTCCCATTTAAGTTTTTATGGTTATGATACTCTGACTAATGTGTTGTCTTGGTTTATTTTAGTTTACCATCGTGCTTTTGTATGACCGTGTTAGTATCAGATTAAATTTTAATACTGTGAAAGCCTATTCCTATTTGTGTGTTTTTTTTCAAACCTATCGAACCTATCCCCTTTTCAACCTCTCCCTATTTCCATATTTCGTTTCCCCCCGTCCACTCGGTTACAAATGTAAAATAAGGAATAGCTGCCTTTGAAAAATGAAGTGAATTCATTTCATTTCAATGCACCTTCCGCTTGGACTTCTGCTGGATGGCCGAGAGGGAGAGGGAGCCTCCCGCGGGCACGACACGGTTGAAACGCAGCTTGATGGTGATGAGCGTGTAGGCAGCTGTCATGACCACCATGGGCACCCAGTTGAGCACCACCACCACTTGCGTCCAAAAGGCGCGCTTGGAGGTAAGGCCCTGGTCACATGACCCGTCCCCCATCACGTGGACAGGCCACACGTCCGTGCAGAACTGCTCTAGATGGTTCTGCCACTGACGTTCCTGTGGGGAAAAGGCAGCATAAAGTGACAGGACACACGCAGGAAGACCAGAACTGAAAGGAACGCGGTTTAAGTGAAGAATAACTCCTCCCAACCTGTGCATGCCTTATTTGAGAGACATCAATCCGGGCTACGGGACACCACTCGAGCAAGGCCTGAGGAAGGACAACCCAGAAGAGGAAGTCGTTTGCATCAGACTCTGAAAACCCGTTTTCTGAAAGGTGGGGCTGGGGGAATGAAGTAGAGGAGAGAGAGAGAGCGTTGTTCAATGGATGTATGAATGAATAAAAAGTGAATGGATAAATATTACGGCTTGTCAGCCTTTGCAGGTCATGTATTGTAGCACCGTTATTCACGAAAGTCCCAAGAGCTGCTTGAGGAGTCTCGATTTCCCTAATTATTCGCCTCATGCTAATCGCGTAGGAGGATGCGGTGGGTCTATTCCTACCCTTATCTCACAGGGGAATGGAGGTGGGGTGGGGTGAGGATGGAGGGTGAGCAAAGTGGAGAGGAGGTAGATGGTTGCAATGAAAGTGGAGGAAGGAGGGAATGGGGAATATTGCTCATGGGTGATGAGAGAGATCGGGCACTGGCGATAATCATGGTGCTGAATATGCGTGTCACACCAGAAGATTCGTTTCGTTTGTTCATCGATAGCATTTTATTGAACACTTCATTACATGCATACATCGTGTCTTTGAAGACAGCAGTCTTATAAGTGTCAGTATCTATCTCGAAAGTCAAAAGCTTGGTGGTTATTAAAGTAGCTTTCGCTTTGTGACCCATGCAGCTCATAGGTACATGCATTCGTAACAACGTGTTACTTTACCTCCTTGTAGGTCATTCTACTTACATTGTATTGATAGACGAACAGGGGAGGCAACCCGATGGCAATGGAGGACAGCCACACCAGCGCCACCATGACGCTGACTCTACGATGCGTCACGCGAGACTTGAAGGGAAACAAGATGGCGAAGAAGCGGTCCCCCGCAATGGCCATCATGGTGAACACGCTGGAGCACATGGCTGCAACTAAGAAAAACAGCGTGCTTGCAGAGGTGCGACGAACGAATTGATTTGCAGAAAGTCAGTTGTACTTCAGGTTTTCTTCAGAAGAATGTCATATGCAACAAGGACACAGGAGCAGGCCCCGAAAGAACAAGGACCGCGGCATTCAAGCTGATGAGGGAGATATCGGTGCAACACAGGCTGTTTGCAATTCTTGTCAATTCGTATTAGATTACTGAAGGGCAAAATGCTTTGCCTAAATGAGATATTTTTATCAAGCGTTGCGTCTGTCTTATACATACCTATAGAAAAGAACTCTTTTTGTAGCAAATCGTTCCTCCCCCTTTAATCGACCTCGCAAATTCTGAGCCAAAATCATATTTAGATCCAAAAATAATAGTATCGACTCCATACATTGGTATCCGCCTAAAATCTGCAAGATTTTACAACTCATTCATTTTTCATCCTCCATCACAGCCTCTAGCCCTCTCACCGTAACCCATCCCCTCCTCTGGCTCTGTCTCTCTCTCTTTCTCTCTCTCTCTCTCTCTCTCTCTCTCTCTCTCTCTCTCTCTCTCTCTCTCTTTCTCTCTCTCTCTCTCTCTCTCTCTCTCTGCCTCCTGCCTGCTTGCCTGCCTGCTTGCCTGCCCGTCTGTCTGTCTGTCTGTTTGCCTGTCTGTCTGTCTGTCTGTCTCTGTCTCTATCTCTCTCTCTGTGTCTCTGTCTCTGTCTCTGTCTCTCTCTCTCTCTCCGTCTGTCTCTCCGCCTGTCTCTCCGTCCGTCTGTCCGTCTGTATATCTGTCTGTCTGTCTGTCTGTCTGTCTGTCTGTACGTCTGTCTGTCTGTCTGTCTCTGTCTGTCTCTCTCTCTGTCTGTCTCTCTCTCTCTCTCTTTCTCTCTCTCTCTCTCTCTCTCTCTCTCTCTCTCTCTCTCTTTCTCTCTCTCTCTCCCTCTTACTCTGGACGAAAGCAGAGAACTTGCACAGGAAGCCGCCCAGGACCCAGCCGTTGGAGAGCGAGTCCACCAGGTGTATCCAGACAGGGAAGGCAGCCACCAGGAGATCGGATATGGCCAGGTTGACGATGTAGAGGTTGGTGGTGGTGTGCATCTTGCGAGACTGTGCCACGATGGCGATGACCAGCACGTTGCCAGCCACCGCCACCAGCTGCACGCTGACGCAAATAGTGATCTTGACCGCCACTTCCCATGCCGGCCAGGAGGTCAAGGCGGAGGGGTAGGGGATCTTGGAGAAGTCGATGTCAGGCTGGGAGGCGGTGCCGCATCCCGTTGCCATGGTGACGATGTGGACTTGGAACGCTTCCCCCCCCGCAGGAGTTGCTCAGGAGTCTTCTCTAGCACAGTGGTCCCCGTGGCGCTTTGAAAAGATAGGTTTTATTCAGATGGGAGGACTGTTCATTTTATCTCTTTTTCTCACACACAAACAGACGCGTGCGCGCGCGAGCGCAGGCACACACACACACACACACGGATGGACGGACAAACACAGACACGCACATCCACACAGACACACGCGCGCGCGCATGCACACGCATACACGCATGTACACAGACAGGCATACACCCATACACACTCGGACACACACGCACGCATACACGCGCGACAGCGCGCACAGATGCACTCACACACTGACCACACACACACACACACACACACACACACACACACACACACACAAATATGCGCGTGCACAAACACACACAAATACGGGCGCGCACACACACAAACACAGTGACATACAGTGACACACACAGGCGAACGGAGGGACGGACAGACAAACAGACAGACATATACACAAAGCCACACACACACACACACACAAACACAGACGGCTAAATTGACAGTCTGCCTGCCTGCCTGCCTGCCTGCCTGCCTGCCTGCCTGCCTGCCTGCCTGCCTGCCTGCCTGCCTGTCTACCTACCTAGCAAAAAGACACAGAGTAGGTACAAAGACACTGAAATAAGTTTTGAATCTACATATACGTGTGCAATTTTAAAGATGAAGTATTTTTATGAATATCATCTTCTCATAGTTCGTAGGGTTCTCATGGATGTACTTTCTTTCCGTTACATGCCGAGAAAAATCGTATTTATTACAGCACATTTCACACAGTTCTTGGAACAGCCAAGGTACAAATACTAGAATAACGTACAATTGTAGATATAAAAACAGATTTTCATTTGTCGACTTTTTGAGGAGGGGAATACGTTGATGGCGATTGTTCATAAGAGGAGACGTTAATGGTTAACTAATCCGATGCCCCCTGGTGGCAAGATTGGCCGCTTGGGGCCGCCCGTGGTTGGATTCCTGAGCTGACCCCCAAGGTCCAGCTGCCAGGGGTACCAGCTGACGAGGGGGTTATCGAGTGGCTCCGGCTGCATGTACTCAGAGGAGATGCAGGTGGCCGCATAATCTACTGCAAATACATCTTCAAATGGCCATCTAATTGGGGGTCTTTTGAATGGGGTCTACGTGTGCCAAGCACAGGAACCCAATGAGCGACTTTTTTGGAAATTATCTCCCTTGCCGCCGCTTGGCGGCGCGTCGGCTCCAAGGGGCTTGGTTGGTACACAGTGACAAGTTCTTTCGCCTAGAATAGACCTGAGTGTTCGAGGTTTTTTGATTGTTTTCTTGCTGTCGCTTTCAAATCTGTTCACAGTACTAGGCTGGCTGGTTTACTTAGATGTGATTTTTTAAAATGCGTGCTAGCTGATATTAGGTTTAGAGCTTGAATTTTCGATATTACACAAGTTCTTTTTCGCTTACAACTCCAGTGTTCGAACCAATGAAAACCACGGAAAGAGATGGCCGTTTCGTTCCTTGCATCTCATTGGCCAGCTTGTCTGAAGTACTGCCAGTGTCTACAATGACTTGGCAGAACAATCGCCATGACATAAAAACAGCCATCGTAAGAACTGATATGTAAATGTATGTCTGGCCACATTGTCTATTTGATGAGGCAGCTATCCTAAGTTCTCAATTCTCAGAATTCTGCGCAGATTCTTAGATTCAGTCATGGAACGCATGAATTAGGTAATTTCTTCAAGGTTGTCCCTCATCAGTAAGGACATGAAGTCTCATGCCAAGTCTTCATCGGCGCAGTTCTTATCAAAGTCTCTCATTTCACTCCTCCGGAAACGTCCATGAATTAATTGCGTGTTCCTGTAATTTAGCCTTCTTATTGAATGAATCATTCATCAGCCTAACGTAGCTTTTCCAGCATGTTTGAAGCGTTTGAAAGATATGTATGTGACCTATTCTACTGGTTACCGTAAGCCATTGAACTCTTCTAACGAGGAGAATGAAGCTAGTCACAATGTTATGGAGATTGATTTCCTTAGGCTAGGTTGGCCAAAAATTAAAAGGTTGTGGTTACGATAACCCGATCGACCCTTTTTTTGGCCGACTTTAAACTTGATTAAATCGCGCTTAAAGAAATAAAAAGAAGAAAACAAGAAAGATTGTGATGAAAAACAACGCGCTACTTGCCGTCCCATCTTCCCTGTCCTATGCGAATTTGGGGAATCCCCTATTTACGTTTTAAAAAGTGTTTTCAGCAAAAGAGAAATTTGATTTATGTTCAGTTTGACCTCTTCAAAAAAAAAATGTAAATTTTTTTAAGTTCAGGCCGACCCACCGACCTTATCTTTCTTTTTTGTTGTTGCCATGTTACCGTAACCACACAAAAAATTATTTTGGTCTTATTTATTGCAGTTTCCGATACGACCAGAAATAAGTTGTTTTGCAGTGTTCTATAGGCTTCATCTTCCGCTTTCTTTATAGCAAGGCAGCGTCGCGGCATATCCCACTGACATCAACCACATTAACAATATCCAGTCTCATTTTGAGCGCCACTTTATCGAAAGCATGCGACAACTTTCCTCCACCACCACTCAGCCGAACCCCTAAAAAAAACATGAGCATTGTTTTCGTGCTACCCTTGCGTATCATCATTTTTTTAGATTAACATTGCTTGCTCCGTTTTGTTTGGGTGTATTGATGCCAGTACATTTCATCCATCCAGACTGGCTGGCTGTGACAGATGGACGGACGGAGATGTGTGTGGACACAGGGGTGGAGACCTATCGGGGCAGGTGTTGGTGGGGATGATCTAATGGATCACTATCGACGTCTGCATAACTAGCAGCATTTCATCTGCTGTCATGTTGGCAGCCAGTGGTGTTGTAAATCACAGCTACACGCTTCGTCCTCAGTCCATTACGGCCACAGTGTTGCACAGAGCTCGGGATAAATGCCGCCTTATCGACTTACGCATGTTGTGTGTAGATCTTTAGAACGAAAAGACACCTTTTGTCTTGCATTAAATCGATTATTGTTGTGTGTAGATCTTTAGAACGAAAAGACACCTTTTGTCTTGCATTAAATCGATTATTGTTGTGTGGAGATCTTTAGAACGAAAAGACACCTTTTGTCTTGCATTAAATCGATTATTGTTGTGTGTAGATCTTTAGAACGAAAAGACACCTTTTGTCTTGCATTAAATCGATTATTGTTGTGTGTAGATCTTTAGAACGAAAAGACACCTTTTGTCTTGCATTAAATCGATTATTGTTGTGTGGAGATCTTTAGAACGAAAAGACACCTTTTGTCTTGCATTAAATCGATTATTGTTGTGTGGAGATCTTTAGAACGAAAAGACACCTTTTGTCTTGCATTAAATCGATTATTGTTGTGTGTAGATCTTTAGAACGAAAAGACACCTTTTGTCTTGCATTAAATCGATTATTGTTGTGTGTAGATCTTTAGAACGAAAAGACACCTTTTGTCTTGCATTAAATCGATTATTGTTGTGTGTAGATCTTTAGAACGAAAAGACACCTTTTGTCTTGCATTAAATCGATTATTGTTGTGTGGAGATTCGTTAGACGGCAATTTTTTCTCTCGAGATTTCCCCCTCCCTTACAGCAATTGGAAAGACGATCCTAATAGCTTGCTGAAAGTATATACAGAAGTTTTTATGTATATCGAGTGAAATGCAAGACGATTTTTTTTGCTCGCTTCCAAAATCAAGAATTAAAATAATGTCCTGTGTGCTTTTCATTTATTGATCCTGAAAAATCCTATTTTGAAAACTAGTTTCTATTAAAAGCACCAACGACGACGACTTTAAAAACAAACAACATGAGAAACCAAAAGCATTACTTACTTTTTCACCGCCGTTCTCTGTGCCTTATTGAGACACTACTCCAGATAGCCACTGCAGTTCTGACAACTTTTCTCTGTTGATGCAGTTTTTTTAGCTCGAAAAAATCTGCAGGATCTCTTTCAGCGTCCAAACCAGTGAAACGCAGCCAGCTTCAAGAGCAATATCCGAATCACGATGTTGTTGTCTCCCGAGGAATCAATGAAGACAGCGACCAGGAAAGCTGACAGCCGAGACCCAACGAATCTGCCAAGAAAATGCAACTTTGATGAAACGAAAGAACTGACATTCAACCATGTGCTGAAGCACGCAGTCCTTCTTCAAGACGTCTTTTCACTGCAGGAAAGGTCTGCTGCCAGCAGTATTGTCCCACATGCATCCCATTCGTTGACGGACACTTCCTGCACACCGTGGCACCAACTCTTCTAGGGCAGGACGCTGGTGGGAGGCGTGTCGCTGTGGTGCTGACTGGTCTGAGAGGCCAGTTGCTTGGCAACGCACCTACACGCCATGGCGGAACGGTCGCAGGCTCCACACACTCCAAGTGCGACCATTCTTTCCCTGTGCCCTTTCCTGAGTCTGGGCAAATGTCTCGTCCCCTTCCTGGCTCCTGGTGAACTGAGCGCCCGGTGCTCTCCTGCCATGGCCACCCTGGCCTCCTCCTTGCAGTCAGGTGAAGCTCTGGCTGGCAGCCACTGCCTGTGTGATAAAGCACCTGCCTCGCTCCCTGGCCCGGCCATTCCGCGTGGCTGTCCAAGACTCTCCAGGGGTGAAGTGCCCCCACAAAGCTCTGCCCCGCAATTGCGCGTCTCCGGGAGTCCACTTTTGGGACCCAAGTGTCCCAGCACCCGATGCAGAAGTTCACACGCCGCCGCCTCATGTCTTGTCCATGTCTGGGGTGAAAGAAGTCCACGTCAGTCATTGGTTTGAGTTGCTTCACAGTGAAGAGAGTTCGAGAAGCGGACCCCGGTGGTGGAGGTTCATTTGACACTAGAGCGCGGTTGTGAAGCGTCCATGTCAACTCTGCTCACGTCTCTTCGAGGACCTGTACGACGGCAGTCGAAGGCGGAGTGCTTTGTGCGGCCGTCCAACTTCCATCAAAACTCCAGAATGGTGCGTGCAGTCACGTGCCGTTTCACACAGGGTTTTATGACTGGTCGAGGCTGGGAGACGTCAATAAACGCACGAATAAAATCCACCGGAGACATCGCGGCTTTCTTTATCAACCTGGCACTAGAAAACACTAACATGCCTCTGCGGCTGGCGTTGCTATTCTCGCCGAAATCAGTCAGCGTTGGAAATGAAAATACATATCGACTGACATACAAACCCCCACCCCCGGACCACCTCTACGGGAAAGAGACAGCTGTTTCTGAATGAAATGTTTCCTCTGTACATTCAATGACTCATCAAAATCTACTGCGCCGTTGAATTCCGTTATCTCCACCGCTGCTTTCAATACAGTTGTTGTTGCTGCTGCTGTCTCACCCGCCGCTGCTACTACAATGGCCACAACAGTCCCTAAGTATAGAACGTATCGGTCATGTCGATAAGTTACAAAGTATTTTATTACCTAATTCAGTTTTATGTGTGCAGCTCCCAAGTTGACGTTTGTTATAAAGAGTCGAAGCCGTTAAGGCATAGACAGAAAATGCTTTAGAACTTCAAGTGGGTACCGAGCCCGCGACCTGAGTGTCTAGCATCTTCTCACGACCTGAGTGTCTAGCATCTTCTCACGACCTGAGTGTCTAGCATCTTCTCACGACCTGAGTGTCTAGCATCTTCTCACGACCTGAGTGTCTAGCATCTTCTCACGACCTGAGTGTCTAGCATCTTCTCACGACCTGAGTGTCTAGCATCTTCTCACGACCTGAGTGTCTAGCATCTTCTCACGACCTGAGTGTCTAGCATCTTCTCACGACCTGAGTGTCTAGCATCTTCTCACGACCTGAGTGTCTAGCATCTTCTCACGACCTGAGTGTCTAGCATCTTCTCACGACCTGAGTGTCTAGCATCTTCTCACGACCTGAGTGTCTAGCATCTTCTCACGACCTGAGTGTCTAGCATCTTCTCACGACCTGAGTGTCTAGCATCTTCTCACGACCTGAGTGTCTAGCATCTTCTCACGACCTGAGTGTCTAGCATCTTCTCACGACCTGAGTGTCTAGCATCTTCTCACGACCTGAGTGTCTAGCATCTTCTCACGACCTGAGTGTCTAGCATCTTCTCACGACCTGAGTGTCTAGCATCTTCTCACGACCTGAGTGTCTAGCATCTTCTCACGACCTGAGTGTCTAGCATCTTCTCACGACCTGAGTGTCTAGCATCTTCTCACGACCTGAGTGTCTAGCATCTTCTCACGACCTGAGTGTCTAGCATCTTCTCACGACCTGAGTGTCTAGCATCTTCTCACGACCTGAGTGTCTAGCATCTTCTCACGACCTGAGTGTCTAGCATCTTCTCACGACCTGAGTGTCTAGCATCTTCTCACGACCTGAGTGTCTAGCATCTTCTCACGACCTGAGTGTCTAGCATCTCCTCACGACCTGAGTGTCTAGCATCTTCTCACGACCTGAGTGTCTAGCATCTCCTCACGACCTGAGTGTCTAGCATCTTCTCACGACCTGAGTGTCTAGCATCTCCTCACGACCTGAGTGTCTAGCATCTTCTCACGTTTATAGTTCTGAAAAGGAGACATTGATCTTCGTAAAAGGACACCCATCTCTACAAAACATCATTTTTGACAGACTGAACGATTCTTTTAGGAATCAAGACTTGATGTCTGCATGCATTATCCTTTTTTAAAGCGGTCGGCACCGCGAGGACAATTACGTGAGTAAGTAAACAGTTTTCCATCGGGAACATACACCTCTGCCGTGGAAAAACTTTCCTTTTAAAAATATTGACAAGATCCACCATTGGGATGCATGAAAACACGTGAAGATTTTCAATTAAGCATATCTAATCTAAAGCGGAAGAAACGCCAATAGCATTTCACTTGAATTTAACAAAGATTAATAATACGAACATACGCGCAGGCGCGCGCGCGCACGCATACACACACACACATACACACACACACACACACACACACATGAACATATACACAAAACATACACACACATGCACATGGACGTACACACACATGCACACATACATGCACATATATATATACACACACGACCGCGCGCACACACACACACACACACACACACACACACACACACACACACACACACACACACACACACACACACAAGCATGTCAAAGCGCAGCAAACTGCAAAGAAAGTGTGTCCTCTCTCACTTACACAACATGGGGCTAATGATGCATCATCAAAGTGCCCGACTCCAACTGTCAACTGCCTGACAGATGTTATTGGGAGTGACATATAAGGAAGTTACAATCAGTGCTTCAATGCGTTTTGTGATTTCTGTACACGTAAGGCAAACTTTTTATCCCAAGCCGTAAAATGAATTGTCGGATCATCTTCATTCGGTGTCAAACAGACAATATGGACCAATCTTAGTTACTCAAGAGGCTATAAATGCCATACTGAAAAGGATCAGGCATCAGGTCTAAAGATAAGTAACCACATTTATTCCTGTTCAGTACACACGCTCTATAACTCTGTTCTGCATTCTACTAAGAGAGTAATATGTGAGAGCGACAAATACTGTAAGTAACCACATTTATTCCTGTTCAGTACACACACTCTAAAACTCTGTTCTGCACTCTACTGAGAGACTAATAAGTGAGAGCGACAAATACTGTAAGTAACCACATTTATTCCTGTTCAGTACACACGCTCTAGAACTCTGTTCTGCACTCTACTGAGAGAGTAATAAGTGAGAGCGACAAATACTGTATGATTGTCTTCCTCTTGTCTCAACGTTTTCAAATAGAGACGAACGACAAGTCGAGGCGAGCCATCAACGAAGGCCGTTCTTACCTTGACTTCCACGAATTTTCCTCCACTGCTACCACGTTTGGGTTAGCCATGCATGCGTGGGAATGAATGGATGGATGAATGAATGAATGAATGGATGGATGGATGGGTGGATGGATGAATGGATGGATGGATGGATAAATGAATGAATGAATGAATGGATGGATGAATGAATGAATGAATGAATGAATGAATGAATGGATGGATGGATGGATGGATGGATATATGGATGGATGGATGGATGAATGAATGAATGAATAGATAAAAGAATGGAGTTTTATTGCATATCAGTCTTTGTAGGCTATTTCAGACCATTGATCACGAAAACTAACGGGAGAAGTTTATAGTAAGAGCAACCAAGTCACGATTTCCCTGGTTATTCCTCGTAGGGAGACGCGGGGTGGGTTCATTCATACTCCTAACCCTCAGGGGGATGCATGCATGGAGATTAACGTATTGGTTGCTGCGTTGGTTAATGGAGCAAAGAAAGAAAGGGGTGCTGACAAGGAGAGGTAGAGGAAAGGAGGATACCGGAGAGGGGAGAGGAAAGGGGGATACAGGAGAGGGAGAGGAAAAGGAAATACAGGACAGGGGAGAGGAAAAGGGGATACAGGAGAGGGGGAGAGGAACGAGGGATATAGGAAAGGGGAGAGGAAAGAGGGATGCAGGAAAGGGAATAGGAAAGGGCATACAGAAGAGGGTATAGGAAAAAGGATAGGAAAGGGGATACAGGAAAGGTGATACAGGAAAGGTGATACAGGAAAGGGGATAGGAAAGGGGATACAGGAAAGGGGACACAGGAAAGGGGATACAGGAAAGGGGATACAGGAAAGGGGATACCGGAAAGGGGATACAGGAAAGGGGATTCAGGAAAGGGGATAGGAAAGGGGATACCGGAAAGGGGAGAGGAAACGAGATACAGGAAAGGGGATACCGGAAAGGGGATTCAGGAAAGGGGATACAGGAAAGGGGATAGGAAAGGGGATACAGGAAAGGGGATTCAGGAGAGGGGATACAGGAAAGGGGATACAGGAAAGGGGATACAGGAAAGGGGATACAGGAAAGGGGATACAGGAAAGGGGATACAGGAAAGGGGATACAGGAAAGGGGATACAGGAAAGGGGATACAGGAAAGGGGATACAGGAGAGGGGATACAGGAGAGGGGATACAGGAAAGGGGATACAGGAAAGAGGGATACAGGAAAGGGGATACAGGAAAGGGGATACAGGAAAGGGGATAGGAAAGGAGATACAGGAAAGGGGATACAGGAAAGGGGATACAGGAGAGGGGATACAGGAAAGAGGGATACAGGAGAGGGAATAGGAAAGGTAATACAGGAAAGGGGAGAGGAAACGAGATACAGGAAAGGGGATACAGGAAAGGGGATACAGGAAAGGGGATAGGAAAGGAGATACAGGAAAGGGGATACAGGAAAGGGGATACAGGAGAGGGGGCACAGGAAAGGGGATACAGTAGAGGGATACAGGAAAGGGGATACAGGAAAGGGGATACAGGAGAGGGGATACAGGAAAGGGGATACAGGAAAGGGGATACAGGAAAGGGGATACAGGAGAGGGGATACAGGAAAGGGGATAGGAAAGGAGATACAGGAAAGGGGATACAGGAAAGGGGATACAGGAAAGGGGATACAGGAAAGGGGATACAGGAAAGGGGATAGGAAAGGGGGATACAGAAGAGGGGATAGGAAAGGGGGATACATGAGAGGGGAGAGGAACGAGGGACACAGGAAAGGGGAGAGGAAAGAGGGATACATGAAAGGTAATAGGAAAGGGGATACAGAAGAGGGTACAGGAAAAAGGATAGGAAAGGGGATACAGGAAAGGGGATACAGGAAAGGGGATACAGGAAAGGGGATACAGGAAAGGGATACAGGAAAGGGGATACAGGAAAGAGGATAGGAAAGAGGATAGAGGATAGGGGATACAGGAAAGGGGATACAGGAAAGAGAATAGGAAAGGGTGATACAGGAGAGGGGAGAGGAAAGGGGATACAGGAAAGGGGAGAGGAAAGGGGATACAGGAACGGAGGATACAGAAGAGGGATTAGGAAAGGGGATAGGAAAGGAGATATAGAGAGGAAATAGGAAAGGGGATACAGGAAAGGGCAGAGGAAAGAGGATACAGGAAAGGGGAATACAAGAGGGGGATTAGGAAAGGAGATACATGAAAGGGGAGAGGAAAGGGGATACAGGAAAGGGGGATACAGGAAAGAGGAGAGGAAAGAGGGATACTAGAGAGGGAATAGGAAAGGGGATACAGGAAAGGGGATACAGGAAAGAGGAGAGGAAAGAGGGATACTAGAGAGGGAATAGGATAGGGGATACCGGAAAGGGGATAGGAAAGGGGATACAGGAAAGGGGGATACAAGAGAGGGATTAGGAAAGGAAAGACAGGAAAGGGCAGAGGAAAGGGGATACAGGAAAGGGGAGAGGAAAGAGGATACAGGAGAAGAGAGAGGAAAGAGGGATACAGGAAAGGGGAGAGGAAAGGGGATACAGGAAAGGGGATAGGAAAGAGGGATACAGGAAAGGGGAGAGGAAAGGAGATACAGGAAAGGGGAGAGGAAAGAGGGATACAGGAAAGGGGGATACAGGAAAGGGGAGAGGAAAGGAGATACAGGAAAGGGGAGAGGAAAGAGAGATACAGGAAAGGGGATACTGGAAAGGGGATATGAAAGAGGGATACAGGAAAGGGGATAGGAAAGGGGATACAGGAAAGGGAATACCGGAAAGGGGATACAGGAAAGGGGATACAGGAAAGGGGATACAGGAAAGAGGATACAGAAAGGGGAGAGGAAAGGGGATACAGGAAAGGGGATACAGGAGAGGGGATACAGGAGAGGGAGATGAAAGGGGATACAGGAAAGGGGATACAGAAAAGGGGATAGGAAAGAGGGATACAGAAGAGGGGATAGGAAAGGGGGATACAGGAGAGGGGAGAGGAAAGGAGATACAGGAAATGGGATACAGGAAAGGGGATATGAAAGAGGGATACAGGAGATGGAGAGGAAAGGGGATACAGGAAAGGGGATACAGGAAAGGGGATTCAGGAAAGGGGATTCAGGAAAGGGGATTCATGAAAGGGGATTCAGGAAAGGGGATACAGGAAAGAAGGATAAAGGAAAGAGGATAGGAAAGAGAGATACAGGAGAGGGAGAGGAAAGGGGATACAGGAGAGGGGATACAGGAGAGGGAGATGAAAGGGGATACAGGAAAGGGGATACAGAAAAGGGGATAGGAAAGAGGGATACAGAAGAGGGGATAGGAAAGGGGGATACAGGAGAGGGGAGAGGAAAGGGGATACAGGAAATGGGATACAGGAAAGGGGAGAGGAAAGAGGGATACATGAGAGGGGAGAGGAAAAGAGATACAGGAAAAGGGGCATAGGAAAGGGGATACAGGAAAGGGGATACAGGAAAGAGGATACAGGAAAGGGGAGAGGAAAGAGGGAAACAGGAAAGGGGAGAGGAAAAAGGGACACAGGAGAGGGGGAGAGGAAAGAGGGATACAGGAAAGGGGATAGGAAAGAGGAATACAGGAGAGGGGAGAGGAAAGGGGATACAGGAAAGGGGAGATAAAATTGGATACAGGAGAGGGGAGAGGAAAGGGGATACAGGAGAGGGGAGAGGAAAGAGGGATACAGAAGAGGGGAGAGGAAGGAGATACAGGAAAGGGGAGAGGAGAGGGTAATACAGGAGAGGGGAGAGGAAAGGGGATACAGGAAAGGGGAGAGGAAAGGGGGATACAGGAAAGGGGAATACAGGAAAGGGGATAGGAAAGGGGATACAGGAGAGGGGAGAGGAAAGGGGATACAGGAGAGGGGAGAGGAAAGGGGATACAGGAAAGGGAGAGGAAAGGGGATACAGGAAAGGGGAGAGGAAAGGGGATACAGGAAAGCTGAGAGGAAAGGGGATACAGGAAAGGGGAGAGGAAAGGGGATACAGGAAAGCTGAGAGGAAAGGGGATACAGGAAAGCTGAGAGTAAAGGGGATACAGAAACGGGGAGAGGAAAGGAGATACTGGAAAGCTGAGAGGAAAGGGGATACAGGAAAGCTGAGAGGAAAGGGGATACAGGAGAGGGGATAGGAAAGGGAAGACAGGAAAGCGGAGAGGAAAAGGGATACAGGAGAGGGAAGAGGAAAGGGGATACAGGAGAGGGGAGAGGAAAGGGGATACAGGAAAGAGGATACAGGAAAGGGGAGAGGAAAGGGGATACAGGAGAGGGGAGAGGAAAGGGGATACAGGAGAGGGGAGAGGAAATTGGATACAGGAAAAGGGAAAGAAAAGGGGATACAGGAGAGGGGAGAGGAAAGGGGATACAGGAGAGGGGAGAGGAAAGGGGATACAGGAAAGCTGAGAGGAAAGGGGATACAGGAAAGGGGAGAGGAAAGGGGATACAGGAAAGCTGAGGAAGGGATACGAAGGGAGAGGAATACGGAAGGGAGGAAAGGGGATACAGGAAGTGAGAGAAAGGGATACAGAAGGGGATAGAAGGAGACAGGAAAGGAGAGGAAAGGATACAGAGAGGGAAGAGGAATGGGGATACAGGAGAGGGGAGAGGAAAGGGGATACAGGAAAGAGGATACAGGAAAGGGGAGAGGAAAGGGGATACAGGAAAGGGAAGAGGAAAGGGGATACAGGAGAGGGGAGAGGAAAGGGGATACAGGAAAGGGGAGAGGAAAGGGGATACAGGAAAGAGGATACAGGAAAGGGGAGAGGAAAGGGGGATACAGGAAAGGAGAGAGGAAAGGGGATACAGGGAAGAGGAGAGGAAATTGGATACAGGAGAGAGGAGAGGAAAGGGGATACATGAAAGGGGAAAGAAAGGGGGGATACAGGAAAGGGGAGAGGAAAGGGGATACAGGAAAGGGAAGAGAAAATTGGATACAGGAGAGGGGAGAGGAAAGGGGATACAGGAAAGGGGAGAGGAAACAGGGATACAGGAGAGGGGAGGAAGGATAGGAAGGGGAGAGGAAGGGATACAGAAGAGGAGAGGAAGGGGATACAGGAGAGGGGAGAGGACAGGGGGATAGAGACGAGTGTAGAGGAAAGGGATGGGGGAGAGGTAGAGGAAAAAGGAATGGAGGATATGGGAGAGGAAAGGGGGATAGAGGAGAGGGGAAAGGAAAGGGGGATAGAGGAGAGGGGAGAAGAGAGGGGGTAGAGAAGAGGGGAGAAGAGAGGGGGGTAGAGGAGAAGGGAGAAGAGAGGCGGATAGAGGAGAGGTAGAGGAAATGGGAATAGAGGAGATGGGAGAGGAAAGGGGGATAGAGCAGAGGGGAGAAGAGAGGGGGATAGAGGAGAGGGGAGAAGAGAGGGGGGTAGAGGAGAGGGGAGAAGAGGGGGGGGGTAGAGGAGAGGGGAGAAGAGAGGAGGATAGAGGAGAGGTGAGAGGAGAGGAAAACGGAATAGAGGAGATGGGAGAGGAAAGGGTGATAGAGGAGAGGTAGAGGAAACGGGAATAGAGGAGATGGGAGAAGAAAGGGGGATAGAGGAGAGGGGAAAGGAAAGGGGGATAGAGGAGAGGGGAGAAGAGAGGGGGATAGAGGAGAGGGGAGAAGAGAGGCGGATAGAGGAGAGGGGGGAAGAGAGGCGGATAGAGGAGAGGGGAGAAGAGAGGCGGATAGAGGAGAGGGAGGAAGAGAGGGGGATAGAGGAGAGGGGAGAAGAGAGGGGGATAGTGGAGAGGTAGAGGAAAAGGGAATAGAGGAGATGGGAGAGGAAAGGGGGATAGAGGAGAGGGGAAAGGAAAGGGGGATAGAGGAGAGGGGAGAAGAGAGGGGGATAGAGGAGAATGGAGAAGAGAAGGGGATAGAGGAGAGGGGAGAAGAGAAGGGGATAGAGGAGAATGGAGAAGAGAAGGGGATAGAGGAGAGGGGAGAAGAGAGGGGGGTAGAGGAGAGGGGAGAAGAGAGGGGGATAGAGGAGAGGGGAGAAGAGAAGGGGATAGAAAAGTGAGGAAAGGGGGATAGAGAGGGCTGTCGGCTGAGTTCTGACAGCGATGGATGGTCTGTCCATACATGCGGGCACTTCCAGCAGTCTGGAGGGGGCCGGCATGACTCCAGGGATGCTGGGAAGGTTGAAGCATCCTCCATGACTGCGCACCGCGCTGCGCGAGATTTACGAGGACGAAGTGGCGCCACCTGGAGCTCTACTCGTGAGAGACCCCAGTCCGTACTTCCTGTCCTCCGTGCGTGCGTGCATGTGCGTGTGCGTATGTGTATACGTGTGCTTGTGTACATGTGTGTGTACGTTTGTGCGTATGTATATGCGTGTATGTGTGTATGTGTGTTTGTGTGCATGTGAGTGTACATGCATGTGCGTGTGGATACATGTAGTCGCGTGTGTGTGAGTGCATATGCGTATGTGTATGCGTATAAGTGTGTGTGTGTGTGTGTGTGTGTGTGTGTGTGTGTATGAGTGAGCGTATGCGTGTCTCTGTGCGTATTCTGATTAAGTTCATAGTAATCAAACTATCAATTTTGACGAAGTTCGGACATGAGACAACTACAAAAATGTATTAACAAAAATCTCGTTTGGAGGCAAAAATTTTCGCCACTGAGCCGATTAAAAAATTTGAAACCCTAAGTCACGTCAATCAAAAAGTTCGTGACAACACATTCTTATCTAATAAACGATTTTTTTTTCAAGTATGGGATGATTAGAATAGGTTGTTGACATTCACTCTAGCATTCGAGTTTTGGGGAATGGAACTGCCGGACCAAATTATGGTATTGTGTACATCGCATTTTTATTTCGAAGGAAGACTCAAGCACTGTCTACACATTTAAAGAAATAGGACATAGGCTTAACTACAAGATCGTCAACACGTTGATCAAATCATGAAAATGTTATGACAAAAAAAGCTTTGAATCCATAAATGAAGATGAGCATATTAGTGGTGAAACAGACTCTCCGACTGCGGATTCGTGTGCACCATTACACAACGAATGACCGATTTTGCTCAGTAATGCCATCACTTCCAGACAAGCTTTGTCTCGCAACTATTAAACAGCACAGCTTTTAGTTTGGTTGTTGTCTTAATCAGCGAAATTACTGGGGGGTAAAACTCACAAGACCTCTCGATGCGAGCTTCTAAATGGTTTTGAAAAAAGCCGTGCAATTTCCTAAAAAATAGTGGTAGAATGTCGGTAGTAGTTTTGAAATGACATCCTTGAAATATTTTGAACATTGAGTAGGCTCAGAGTGCTTTTTCCCAACATGGAACCGAAATCCTTTTGTGCAATAAGAAACGCGAGTTCTTCTTACATTGTCAGAGCAGTCAGTGTTGGTGTCTTCTTGAAAGGACTTTAATTTCACCAGTGTCTGGGCAGCCCAGGCTCAGTCCTGGGGCACGTTTTGTTAGAGCAGTCAGTGTTGGTGTCTTCTTGAAAGGACTTTAATTTCACCAGTGTCTGGGCAGCCCAGGCTCAGTGCTGGGGCACGTTTTGTTAGAGCAGTCAGTGTTGGTGTCTTCTTGAAAGGACTTTAATTTCACCAGTGTCTGGGCAGCCCAGGCTCAGTCCTGGGGCACGTTTTGTTAGAGCAGTCAGTGATGGTGTCTTCTTGAAAGGACTTTAATTTCACCAGTGTCTGGGCAGCCCGGGCTCAGTCCTGGGGCACGTTTTGTTAGAGCAGTCAGTGATGGTGTCTTCTTGAAAGGACTTTAATTTCACCAGTGTCTGGGCAGCCCAGGCTCAGTGCTGGGGCACTTTGCTTTGCCTACCTTGTTGGCAAATGATAGGCCGGTGTCAACCTGCGTCAAACATTTGACTGCCTTTGTATCTGCTTTCATCATGTTGACATATGTTGACATCGGCTTATCTCTTGCAATATCTTGCAAGATTTCTGGCGTAAGCAACGCGCCTCCTCAAAAGAGCGTCAGAAATGCAGACCAGGGCCAGACTGACCACACACACAGAGAGTGTCGATGTTACGTCGAGGCCGCCAGGGGGCAGTAAATCATTCAAAATGGCGGCCAGTGTCGGCACCCACTACTTTCAAAGCGCCTTCTGTGGGCCCAGGGCCGTGGTGCCCGGATGTGGTGGAAGTTTATGGGTGGTGCTGCGACACGGCCTGGCACCAACCTGCGACGTCACCAGGAGAGCAGCCTCCGCAGCAGTTGCTGCAGTGGGTTATTGAATCATACGTCACTCTGCAAGGATGTCTCTCTGTAGGGCCAGCGTTGTTATTCAACACTGTTTTGTACGGACAATGCCGTCGGTAAGAATACGGAGTCAAAATGAAATGTTTTTGCATCGAAAGCTTCCATTTGATCGACATTCTAAACTACGATAGCAGAGAATAAACATGTTGTAGTATTTCAGTTGATCATTTGCGAAATGATTTCATTATTCATGTGTAATATGTCGATTGACCGTTGAAATATGTATGAAACTGTCGACCAAAAATTCTTTAGAAATGATTTATTTATTACTTCGGTTTTGATGAAACTGTTTACCAAAAGAACATCTTAGTCATTATTCAGTGATAATGGCGGTGATCAGATGCATCGTAGTAACTTGGGATGTGCAAGATGACATGCAAAAATGTGAAAAACTGTAATAATGGATTGGGCCACGAAGCAGAAAGAGTCTGCAAAAGTGTTGTTTTTGATTCGTGATAAAGGAAGGACCCGTAAATTAGTATGAAAATAACCCTTCCCATTTACTCCTTGCCCAATAATTCACGGCGATTGCTTTTCTTCATGATCGTTTTATACGCGCTTATTGATCAGACTGTTGGCACAAAAGCATAAACTGATCACTTAGCAGGAAAAGAGACATAAATTGTTTAGGCAGATCTCGAGAGATCCACATATCTGTCAGAGAAACCTCAATGATGGCCGAATAGCCACTTCCGGAAGCTGGAAAAGGTCACAGCGACTCGATGACTCTCACAGGAGGCCGAGGGTGATGACGTCATTGGCGTCTGTGGAGGTGGCGTGAAGAAGGGCTGGCTGTAAAAAGTAATTTGGGATTGCTGGAATAACTGGCTCTAAATTCTTCAAGAAGGACTACAGGGAGCTGCAGGTAGCTATGATAACATTCGCCCGCAAAGATTCCATGAGTTATCTCCCCGAATAACAACCCGATATCTATGAAACAACAAAGGTCTTCACTTAATAAAGCGTCGCAAGTCCCCCCCCCCCCCCTCTCTCTCTCTCTCTTCTCTCTCTCTCTCTCTCTCTCTCTCTCTCTCTCTCTCTCTCTCTCTCTCTTCTCTCTCTCTCTCTCTCTCTCTCTCTCTCTCTCTCTCTCTCTCTCTCTCTGTGTATTTGAAATAAACTGGAGGCCTATTCAATAAATCGAGCGTTCGTTTGTTGATTCTGTATATGTGCGTGTTCGTGTGTGCGCTTATGTTTGTGTGTGTATGTGTGCGTGTGTGTCTGTGTGTGTGTGTGTGTGTCTGTGTGTGTGCGTGTGTGTGTTTGTGTGTGTGTGTGTGCGTGCGTGTGTGTATGTGAGTGTGTGAGGGGGGGGGGGGCGGGGAGGGGGGAAGGGGCATGCCGGGGGAGAGGGGGGAAGGAGGGAGGGAGGGGAAATCGAACACTTACTGTAGAGTGACGCTTCCGTTTTGCATTTACAATGACAGATTTCGCTACAAATGGTCCGACATCGACATTAAGTGGACTTGCTATGAAACATAAGTGAACCCAAATAACCTTTCTTTGTCTCTACTGAGTGTTAAAAAAAAATGTTTTGTCACATAGCTGAAAACAAAAAGATCCCTGTGTTTTGCATTGAACTTTGCACGTTTCCTTTGATTCCAGACGAAACAGACAAAGTCTTACACTTGTGAATAGTTTATTTATCACTGCTTCAATTTGAAACTGAATGAGTCGTTTGCATTGTGGCAACAGTGCTCAACAAAATATCATGGACCACAATGTATTTTCACGGATGTCCGCAAGACTGCTTTTGTTACGCCACTGTTAAAGAAACCTACTCTCGACCGCAATGAGCTGAAATATTTCCGTCCCGTGAGTAACTTGTCGTTTGTCTCTAAGTTGATAGAAAAGATAGTTCTCTCCCGGCTCTATGCACACAGTGCAACCAATCATCTCCTCAGTCCTTTGCAATCTGCATATCGGTCTGGACATAGTACAGAAACTGCTTTTGTGAAAATTATAAACGACCTCCTACTTTCTTTAGACCAAGGAAGGGTATCTATTCTGACGCTACTCGACTTATCGGCAGCTTTTGACACCATTGATCATGGTCTCCTCCTCAGTCGTTTGTAACATGTGTTTGGCGTTAGTGATTCTGCCTTGCTCTGGTTTTCTTCCTACTTGTCTAACCGTACTCAGACTGTCTCCATCAACAACAGCACCTCCGATCCTGCTCTGCTGCGCTATGGGGTGCCCCAGGGTTCGGTCTTAGGACCGGTTTTGTTTGTTTTATATACCACTCCCATTGAGGACGTTATGGCAGCGCACTCGGTTCTTCATCACTCCTATGCAGATGATACGCAGTTACAGAAATCTTTTGATCCTCAGGACTTCCATACTCTCATGCACTCAATGCAAGAATGTATCCTTGACATAAAATCATGGATGACATTTAATAGGCTAAAACTCAATAATGAAAAAACAGAGGTTATGGTCGTTGCTTCTCCACGCATATCTTCCTCCATGCAGTCCCCAAAATCCATCACCATTGGCAATGCTACTGTCCCCTTCTCTGATTCAGTCAAAAACCTAGGCGTTACGCTGGACTCCCACCTGACTATGCATGTGCGGGTACTAAGCATTATTCGTGCTGTCAACCACGAATTCCGTCGCATTAGTTCCATACGGCATTATCTTTCTCAAGAAGCGACCCAAACTCTTGTCTCTGCGTTCATTCTATCCCGACTGAACTGTTGTAATGCCCTGCTGTACGGGTGTCCCCAGTACCTCCTGAATAGGGTACAGAAACTGCAGAACAACGCTGCACGCCTGATCCTCAGAGTCCGCAAGGCTGATCACATTTCCCAGCACCTTCAAGCACTGCACTGGCTTCCTGTCGAGTCAAGCATCAAATATAAAATTGCATGCATATCCTTTAGTGCATTCACGCATACAGGACCCGCATACCTCACAGACATGATTCAGACATACACGTCAGCCAGGACACTCTGCTCCTCGGCAGACACCTCTATTCTCTGCACTCTAAGAGTCAACACCAAATCTTTTGGCAAACGCTCTTTTTCTTTTACTGCTACTCTCGTCTGGAACTCTCTCCCTGTCAGCCTTCGTCACTCAACTTCGCCTGACTCTTTCCGCCCAGGCCTGAAGACGCACCTCTTCTCAGTTTCATATACATAATACTCCCTCCCCCCCCCCCCCCCCCCCCAAACCTTTGGACTGGGCATCGGTGACTATTCTATGCCTGTACGCTCACTGCAACTCATGTGCTAGTTTTGGGTGTCCACATACATGCTTTATGTACCGTCTTACATGATATTTAATTCTGTTTGTATGGACTTGCATTGATTATTGTTTGTTTGTGTGCTGATGTCGTGCATTCTGCGGATCATGTTTATGTACCCTGCTTTGTGTGTATAGTTATATGGTTAATCCTGTTCAATATTGTTTCCGTTGAGTATGCTGACTGTGTGCGGTCATATGTTGTTGATAGAATTTATGTCTTCCATGCTCCTTTCGTATGTCGTATATTTTTGTCCTGCATCGGGTTTTGTTTGCCTGTGTGCTATTGCCATGTTCGTTGCTGGTTGCTCGTGTGTATCGTGCTTTGTGTGTATGCCTTCATTGTTTCAGTTACATCGTCTTGTACGGAGTGTTCTCTTTCTGCGTATTTGTGCCATATGCGATGGGCTTTCATCCGTGCCGTGCTTTATATGGGGGCCTGTGGTTGGTCCTGTTATTGTTTGGCTTGTGTGTTGATGCCATGTACGTGTGCTTGTGCTTTTGGTTTACTGGTTTTGCCTGTGTCAGGTTGTTGCTGTGGTGTGTTGCTTTGGCCTTGGTCTCCTTGGGTGCTTATGCATTGTATGTGTACTGTGCCTGATTTTGCTTTACTTGTGTTTGGCATTATTTATATGTTTCATGTCTTTCATGCCTGTAAAGCGCTTTGAGCATGTATATGAAAATGCGTTGTATAAATAAACTTTATTATTAGTATTATTGTAAATGGTGGCCCCCTTGGTCAAAGTCGTTTCATCTTTTTATATTTTGCATATAGCAGTTGAATCACTGTTTTCAGGTCGATAGATGCTCGACCAAACAAACGTTCTGGGCTTCAGTGAAATTGTTCATCCCTCTCTTAGAACCTGATTAGCTCCATACAATTATAAACAAACAATAAACAAGAAGCTTTCAGGGTGCTGCAAACCACGCTACTGCTGCTAACACAGAGCCAGACATTCTGCAAAGACAGACAGAAATAAGTTTTGGATCTCAGGAAAGAAACCTGCAACCTCCAGATGAACTACCGTAGATTATTTCTCTGGTCGAAATTTCTCTCCTGAGCATAAGGGCGCGATTCTAAGGAAGGAAGGGCAATGTAATGGCAAAAACAACATCACTTCTCTGCAGGAAACGAGCTGAAAGCACCGCCTGGCATGGCAGTTCGGAATGCAGAGCGAAGGGATTGGTCTAAAGGGATGGCGGCTGTCACATCCTGTATCGGTCACAAAGCGAGAACGTTAGAGGTGTGTTCATTTATAAAGGAAACAACAAAACTGGGGGAAGAAAGCTACGAACATAGTCTATTCATCATGTTTCTACCCTCGTTTAACTTGCAATCTGAGCTCCTTTCAAGCTGACCTGGAGCCTGCAACTCTCATCTCCATCTCTCTAAAGCTCGTGAAATTTACCAATTTTTTCACATAGTTTTGATGAATTTTTCTTACATGTAATCAGATAAAACATCTGAAAAGTCATACATCGCCAGATAATCAGTTAGGAAATTAATGATGACAACGAAGATTGATTAGTATGCTGATTATCAATGAACGACATATTGCTCTGTTTCGGTTTTTTGAAACCAACATAGACCATTTACATGAGCGTATTTGACGTGTAAGCATTAGATAGAGCAGCCACAAAAGAGACATCGTGCTGAGTGTCTTCACCTCCATGACACCCCGAGAAAGGGAGAAAGGCACAGGTAGACAATATTGTCAATATGTACGTCTATGTGTGTGGTGAGTTGTTCCTGTGTTTGTTTTCTTTGAATATTGTCATTGTCGCTGCTGCTTCACCTGCTGCAGGCGTCATTGCTGTCACTGTCATTGCTGCTGCTGCTGCTTCACCTGCTGCAGGTGTCACTGCTGTCACTGTCATTGCTGCTGTTTCTCCTGCTGCAGGTGTCACTCCTGTCACTGTCATTGCTGCTGCTGCTGCTTCTCCTGCTGCAGGTGTCACTGCTGTCACTGTCACTGTCATTGCTGCTGTTTCTCCTGCTGCAGGTGTCACTGCTGTCACTGTCATTGCTGCTGCTGCTACTGTTTCTCTTGCTGCAGGTGTCACTGTTGTCACTGTCATAGCTGCTGCTGCTGTTTCTTCTGCTGCAGGTGTCACTGCTGTCACTGTCATTGCTGCTGCTGTTTCTCCTGCTGCAGGTGTCACTGTTGTCACTGTCATTGCTGCTGCTTCTCCTGCTGCAGGTGTCACTGCTGTCACTGTCATTGCTGCTGCTGCTTCTCCTGCTGCAGGTGTCACTGCTGTCACTGTCATTGCAGCTGCTGCTGTTTCTCCTGCTGCAGGTGTCACTGCTGTCACTGTCATTGCAGCTGCTGCTGTTTCTCCTGCTGCAGGTGTCACTGCTGTCACTGTCATTGCTGCTGTTTCTCCTGCTGCAGGTGTCATTGTGGTCACTGTCATTGCTGCTGTTTCTCCTGCTGCAGGTGTCACTGCTGTCACTGTCATTGCTGCTGCTGCTGCTGCTTCTCCTGCTGCAGGTGTCACTGCTGTCACTGTCATTGCTGCTGTTTCTCCTGCTGCAGGTGTCACTGCTGTCACTGTCATTGCTGCTGCTGCTGCTTCTCCTGCTGCAGGTGTCACTGCTGTCACTGTCATTGCCGCTGCTGCTGCTTCACCTGCTGCAGGTGTCACTGCTGTCATTGTCATTGCTGCTGCTGTTTCTCCTGCTGCAGGTGTCATTGCTGTCACTGTCATTGCTGCTGCTGCTGTTTCTCCTGCTGCAGGTGTCACTTCTGTCACTGTCATTGCTGCTGCTGCTGTTTGTCCTGCTGCAGCTGTCTCTCCTGCTGCAGGCGCATTGCTGTCACTGTCATTGCTGCTGTTTCTTCTGCTGCAGGTGTCACTACTGTCACTGTCATTGCTGCTGCTGTTTCTCCTGCTGCAGGTGTTATTGCTGTCACTGCCATTGCTGCTGTTTCTCCTGCTGCAGGTGTCACTACTGTCACTGTCATTGCTGCTGCTGTTTCTCCTGCTGCAGGTGTCATTGCTGTCACGGTCATTGCTGCTGTTTGTCCTGCTGCAGGTGTCACTGCTGTCACTGTCATTGCTGCTGTTTCTCCTGCTGCAGGTGTCACTGCTGTCACTGTCATTGCTGCTGTTTCTCCTGCTGCAGGTGTCACTGCTGTCACTGTCATTGCTGCTGCTTCTCCTGCTGCAGGTGTCACTGCTGTCGCTGTCATTGCTGCTGCTGCTGCTGTTTCTCCTGTTGCAGGTGTCACTGCTGTCACTGTCATTGCTGCTGTTTCTTCTGCTGCAGGTGTCACTGCTGTCGCTGTTATTGCTGTTGCTGCTGCTGCTTCTCCTGCTGCAGGTGTCACTGCTGTCGCTGTCATTGCTGCTGCTGCTGCTTCACCTGCTGCAGGTGTCACTGCTGCCACTGTCATTGCTGCTGCTGCTTCACCTGCTGCAGGTGTCACTGCTGTCACTGTCATTGCTGCTGTTTCTCCTGCTGCAGGTGTCACTGCTGTCACTGTCATTGCTGCTGCTGCTTCACCTGCTGCAGGTGTCACTGCTGTCACTGTCATTGCTGCTGTTTCACCTGCTGCAGGTGTCACTGCTGCCACTGTCATTGCTGCTGCTGCTTCTTCTGCTGCAGGTGTCACTGCTGTCACTGTCATTGCTGCTGTTTCTCCTGCTGCAGGTGTCACTGCTATCGCTGTCATTGCTGCTGCTGCTTCTCCTGCTGCAGGTGTCACTGCTGTCACTGTCATTGCTGCTGTTTCTCCTGCTGCAGGTGTCACTGCTGTCGCTGTCATTGCTGCTGCTGCTGCTTCACCTGCTGCAGGTGTCACTGCTGTCACTGTCATTGCTGCTGTTTCTCCTGCTGCAGGTGTCACTGCTGTCGCTGTCATTGCTGTTGCTGCTGCTGCTTCTCCTGCTGCAGGTGTCACTGCTGTCACTGTCATTGCTGCTTCTGCTGCTTCTCCTGCTGCAGGTGTCATTGCTGTCACTGTCATTGCTGCTGCTGCTGCTCCTGTTGCAGGTGTCACTGCTGTCACTGCCATTGCTGCTGCTTCTCCTGCTGCAGTTGTCATTGCTGTCACTGTCATTGCTGCTGCTGCTGCTGCTTCTCCTGCTGCAGGTGTCACTGCTGTCACTGTCATTGCTTCTGCTGCTTCTCCTGTTGCAGGTGTCATTGCTGTCACTGTCATTGCTGCTGCTGCTTCTCCTGTTGCAGGTGTCACTGCTGTCACTGCTGTCACTGCCATTGCTGCTGCTTCTCCTGCTGCAGGTGTCATTGCTGTCACTGTCATTGCTGCTGCTGCTGCTTCTCCTGCTGCAGGTGTCACTGCTGTCACTGTCATTGCTGCTGCTGCTTCTCCTGTTGCAGGTGTCACTGCTGTCACTGTCATTGCTGCTGCTGCTTCTCCTGTTGCAGGTGTCATTGCTCTCACTGTCATTGCTGCTTCTCCTACTGTTCTTGTGATTCCACTCCTACGGCTGTTGCTCCTGCTGCTATTGCCACCACTGCCGCTGTCGTCGTCGTCGTCGTCGTTTGCGTAAACTGGAATCATGTCGACACGGTCGGTATTCAGCTCATCGTCAAACATGGTTCACTTTCTTTCCATCATCCCCGTGGTCGATAGGCAAGTGAACACTGAAGTGGTCAGGGATGTGGACAGTAGCCAGGTCGACTAGCCATAGTCCTAGTGCCATGTTTGCCCCGTGCATCACTGTCCACTGCACAAGGCCTGGTCATCGATGACAGTGTTTGTTCGTGCTCTAGCACGTGCAGCTCAAGGCTTCCAAAGGTGGCCATAGCCAGGGTAGCAAACTTTCCAAGGCCGCATCTGCTGGAGAGGAGCACAGTTACTTCTGTGCGTCCGTGCCGGTTTGCGTGTGTGCCTGCTTGCGCGCGCGCGCGCGCGCGTGTGTGTGCAAAGTGCGTGCGTGTGTGGTGTATGTGTGTGTGTGCGTTCGTGCGTGCGCTCGTGCATGCGTATATGTGTGCGTGTGCGCGTGTGTTTCTTTGGCGCCCATACTCGTCATCAAAATACAGCCATTAATACTTCAGTCAGTACAATTTTCCATGTCTGGTCCTGAGAAAAGACGTGTACGCTGCAACCATGACCAAAAAAACTTGTGTTATACATATACACGAAGAGAAGTGTTTTAAATGATGAGCACAAAAGTGTAGTTTTCCGGAATGAAATAATACATTTGATTTGTTATACTTCCAACATTTGCATGATTATAAAGAACAGCTAAATATTGCACTAGAAGACAGCTTTGGAATGAAGACACGGAAACAACACAGAAAGACACTGGATCATTCACTTCAAACATGTTGATAATATTGGGGGTGCAAAGAACTAGTTCCGCCATTGCTATAGAGTTTTCTGGGGCGAAATGCCTTTTGATGACACAGTCGACCAGACCGATTCACGCCTACACTTTTCCTTCAGTATGAACCTCTTTGTTCTATTTTGAATACAACAAAACCCTCAATGAACAGCGCTTGCCTTTGCCTGCACATGCAAATCTCTCGACTAAAATCCCACATCGCAGACAATTTATAAAGACCTTCCTCCATTGTAAAAGTCAGCCCGCTTGACACGGAATGATGCATTACTGTGACGTCATCTTTGCTACTCCGCGGCAAGTTCCAGCCTCGTTTGGGTGCGCTTTCTTCTTGCGTCACATGGTCGCTCAGCCGTGACGGAGACTGCATGTTTGGAGGCGTGTCCTCTGTGCGCATATAACGGCTGACGACCTGTGAAGCCCGGATGTTCTGTGCGAAGACCTCTTCTAGCAAGTGAACTGCAGGTACTCCAGGGTAAGCGTCTCAGATTCGCTTTTCGTTTTTAGACAGCAACTGGGGTGGAAACTGAATACTTGTTCAGGTATCATTTGCGTTAGACGTAAAATACTACTCAGATGTTTTGTACCATAGAATGAAATATCTGTAAGAAAAATCAGCGAAAACATTCGACAAAATAATGAAATAATAATCATTTTTTTAAATACTGAAACAACATGGATGGTGTGTACATAAACGAGTGACAAGACAACATTCTACTTCTTGGTGTCAAAAAGCCCGTCTGTGACATTGCATTTGAGTGTCCATGTCCACGCACCACCGACTTCTGACCCAGTTAGACGAAAACATCAGGCTCCCGGCAGTACCTCTGTCTCAGTGAAGCACTGTTGTAAATGTTTGTGTTGGGGTGCAAGTTAATACCGACACCATTGCATGCCAGAATCCTTACTTCAAAATTCGCGGCCAATTGTAATAACTATTGTGTCCGTAATGTTGCCAACCAGACTATGAGTAGCTTCAGTCAAGTTGTAAAGTCTAGAGTGATTTTCACATTCACGGCTTCAACAAGCATCCGTTCTGAGTTGGGGGGCGGACGGACGGACGGACAGCCAGGCAGGCAGGCAGGCAGGCAGGCAGGCAGGCAGGCAGGCAGGCAGGCAGGCAGATAAACAGACAGACAGACAGAGACAAACAGAAAGAAAGAAAGATATGCAAAACAAGCTTATAAGTTGTACTCTCTCAGAAGAATTGTCAATCTCATTCACAAGTACTTGCAGGTGAGGAGGCCAGTGTAACTAGTCAGAAGGAGTTGCATGCTGCGCCTTAGGCAGTGTCTGAGGCAGGAGTGGCAGAGCAGGGTGAGGTGGCTTGACCTTGTGTGCTCCGTGTCGACACAACGCTACGCAGCCCTCGCCCTTTCTCCACCATCAACCGCTCTCACTGGTATGGGGATTGCAGTGACGCTGCTTTCCCTTTCTGCCTAGATTGTGTTTCATACACAGTGTTGCTACCAAAGACCGTTTTCTAACATTCTGTTTTGTTCTTGTCACTTTTCAAAATTAATTCATCAGTCGCTCAGATAGTCGTTGCGAGTGCAAGCTTAATTTTGAACTATCAAGCGAGTTTCGTGTCAAACTGTATTATATAGAGGCTAAAACTGCTCTTTCAGACTCGTGATGTGGACTCTAAAGTGGATTCTCATCTGGCCACTGTTAGTGCTGGTAGTCACGCTGACGTCGACTTCATTAGGTGAGTCTTCTTTTCTTCTTCTTGTTTCGTTCTTCTAATGAGAGAGAAAGCTTAAGTTCCTTCACCGTCGTCTTACACTGTTCTCCACCAAACGTTTTCGCTGCATTTTTGCAATGCTGGCGTCATTCAAAGTTGCCCGATAGTGCTTTCATAGCACACTCGGGCTCTTTAGTAATAACAGTAATTAGCAAACAAATCTAATTATTTTCTCATCCAGGCACCAAGGGAACCTAACCTGGTTTGCTTTCTTTAGCACGCGATTAAGACTAATTACATGAAAACATGTTTTAAATGCAGATTATTCGTAAGCATGACTTCTTTATTACTTCTTAGCCTGTGCATAATCAATCCCACGAAATGTAGTATGGATATTGATCGTCAGC
>JAWQFJ010001541.1:67500-75000 GCA_034096865.1 Theodoxus fluviatilis | reverse complement strand
TTTCCTCAATGCAGACTGAAAGCGTTTTTCATCTCCACAAGCGCACAGGAATGCTTGCATGCAGTTTTCTTTGTTATGTTGATTAGGCATTGCTTGATAAAGCACAAAATAATTATTGTCAAGCAATTCTTCATCAAGTTCAAGTTCAAGTTTGGGTGCCGTATTACGGCACAATTTATTTCATAACCCTCGGGGGCATTTACAAAATAAACATACATGAGAACAACAAACAAAGGCAAAGAGAAAAAGAAAGAATTGTGGGACTGTTGTATTGGTAGTTTTTTCTTCTGGGAAAAAAATCTGATAAAAATTGAGATCAACGGCAGACTGTATTCATGGTCTGTGTATTTGCCAAATACTGAGCCGAGTGCTTCTGAGTGTGTTCCCCCGTGCGCACGCGTATGTGCGTGCGTGTGTGTTTGTGTGTGTGTGTGTGTACGTGAATGCGTGCGTGCATGCGTCCGTGCGTGCGTGCATGCGTGCGTGCATGCGTGCGTGCGTATGTGTGTGTGTATGTGTGGATGGGTGCGCGCGCAAGCACGTACGCGCTTCTGTATGTGTGTCTTGGATATGTAAAAATTACCTCAATCTTGCTGAGACTATGACGAACAGAACCGCATTCATTGTATAAATTAAGCAAACTTTCACTTGTAAAAAAACAAACAGAAACCTTTCACTTGTAAGTGCGCCCTTCATCCCAGCGCGGCCTGTGTTGAGACAGATCTGCAGTCTCTACCAGTCGGGGCAGGCAGAACGCTTTTGGGAGGCCCACCACAAAGCGCCCTACATGCTGCAGCGCAGTTCCTGGACTGGCTACGACGACCCCAAGAGCATCGCCATCAAGGTCTGCCTGCCGCTGCCTCAGATTTGGCATCCTGCGCCATGTTTACGGTCATTTGTTGCTGTTTGGCGATGTTCAGTTGTACAGATCTTCCAAAAGATGACTGAACAAACTTTCCAGTGTAGCAAGAATTGCGAACGTGAAGTCATCTGACAACATATTTTTGTTTACGTGACACGTCCTTTGTTGATGCTTCCTGTTGTGTGCACATGAATACTGGTCAGCCAATCAAATTCATTGAATTTCGTGGCAGACGGGGTTTCTCGTTCCGTCTACGAATATGCCTGACAAGATCTAACATGACTATAAGGATATGAGGTGCACCAATTTCACCTTCTTTGATGTTTTTTGTTTGTTATTGTTCAGTCAATCACAACGTTATTAATTTAATGATTACACACATTAGAGCTTGAAATATTTCAGGAGGCAATCACATATGACAAATATAAGAATGTAGAAGGTGAAATAGAGACAATATCAAAATCAACAAGTTTACCCTGTCTCCATCTGTTCGCGTTTTTCTCGAAATGACTCAAGATAATAAACGACTCATAATCCTGTTAAACTCCGTCTGTAATTCGTTCACGGCACAAACATGAGTGCAAATCAAAGACAGGAAAATACTTTTTACAAAAACGTCTTGTCACGTACGACAGAGAAATGGAATTTTTGCAACAACACTTTTATCCGTCAACCGACATGCACGCTTTCTTATCTGTTGCGCCTTCTGAAAGCTGTTTGGTGTGAACTTTGCACATTCAACTTTCATATTTTCACACATTATACCTGTTCTCGTTTTAACAATAGTCTTAAAAAATACAAACGACCAAAAACGGTATAACGTTTTTGTAATCATTGCAAACGACTGGTGATGAGCAGTCATTTTGTTTCAGACACTGGATTACTACCTCCCTTCTGTCGAATAAGTAACGCCAACATCATAGAATCGCTTTTTGAACCATATTTAATCAGTATACGTAATTTTACCCGAGGTTCTCCATGAAAATATTTCATCAACATGCCGCAGAGCTAAATACATTATATTCATCTACAGCAGACATCTTTGTCATCTCGTGACAAACACAGGTAGACATTGTCATGTAGATGCATCTTTGGAAAATTATAAATGCATCTCCCAAAGACGAAAATGTAAACTGACCTCACCGTGACGTCAGCCCTCAGTGTCTGCTGTCTTTTGACTCTGTAGACTCGTTGGATTCCAACGTTCACTACACTGTCACGTGACACTCCTCCATCCATTGCAAAACAGTGATTACAAAGTGTCTACCACAGTGAGTAGGCGAGGTGGGGAAACGGTAATGAAGGAAGGATTGGTGACTAAATGTGTGGTGCCAAGGGTGCAAACACTTATTGAGTTTAACAAGCCAAGGAATAGATTTTGTGCTGGAAGTTATCATATGACTCAGAGGCGACACATAGCGGAAAAATCACACACACGTGTGTGTGTGTGTGTGTGTGATTGATTGATTGATTGATATTTCATTCTGAGAAAGACATTTTGGGGTCACTGACAAAGTCTCTCCATCTGTTCCATTCCTCAAAATAAAGAATGACATGGGATGATCACATGTTTCCCCCTGCATTGTTTGTGTGGTGCACCCACGAACGATTTAATCAAACCCACGTTTCATCTCGTCAGGTCAAGTGGCTGAGAGAGCAAAGCTTCGGAGGATTAGCATTCTGGACTCTGGACTTCGACGACTTCCACGGCGCCTGCGGCCAGGGAAGCCACGCACTGCTACGAGCTGTCAATTACGTCCTGACTCCACCCACTGCCGTAGCTGAAGTCCTGCCCTCCCTTGCTTCCAATGCTGCCCCAGTGCCCATTCTCCCCTTCATCCCCCTCGCCGGCTTCAGCATCAGCAGTGACCATACACCCGAAGCCATCTCCGCCCCTACTGGTAAAGGTGAGAGTAAGAGAGAGAGAGAGAGAGAGAGAGAGAGAGAGAGAGAGGTGGGGGAGAAAGAGACAGACAGACAGACAGACAGACAGACAGACAGACAGACAGACAGACAGACAGACAGACAGACAGACAGACAGGCAAGCAGGCAGGCAGGCAGGCAGGTGCACAGACGCACTGATAGACGCACAGAGAAAGAGAGAAGGGGGGGGGGGGGGGGGGGGGCAGTCAGGCAGGGAGGCTGACAGACAATCAGACAAGAGGCAAACAAACACAGACTTAGAGGCAGACAGACACAGTGGCAGACAGAGACAGCAAGAGACAGCCAGACAATCCAAAGTGTGAACATGTGTATGTGTGCATGCATGTGTGCGTGCATGCGCACGCGCACATATGTGTGCGTACACATGCATGTGAGTGTGCTTATGTGGATGCATTTATGCATGCCTGTAAGTCACGCTTCTGTCTGCACAGCGGTGGACGGGTCACGTGAGGACGGCTACTACCAGGACGAGGTCGACTGCCAGGCCTTCTTCCAGTGTCATGGTGGACGATGCACGCACTTCCGCTGTCCCTCCACGCTTCGCTTCGACTCCCGTCTCAACGTCTGCAACTGGCCCAACGCTGTCCTCGACTGCTGAACGTGCAGACTGGGAGTGTAAAAGGTTGGGGGTTCGAGTCTGCCTTTTTTTGCTTCTAAAAAAAAAAGTCGCGTATTTTGCATATTGTATGGACTTTGTCATCATCATACATCTACCTCAGCTGCACGGTATTGTCCGGTGTTTTTCTTTGAACCCTGCAGCTTTTGCTTTGTGTTACACGTCAGGTCGTTAGTATGAGCGTCCTCGGGTGATGTGTACAGTATTTCAGATTGTCTTAATGTATTCATGCTTCACGATGTTGATACTTGTGTTCCACTTGTCAGTTCAGTAAAAGCCTTGACAACAGTATCCAAGTTTGTCGGTTTGCTCATCCTTAGCGGCAGTTACAACATCGAGAAATACGCGTTTCAAAGGTATTTGAATTTTAAAAATATTTTTGTACAGACTGAATGGGAAAATATATCTGTTGAGTTTTTTTTATTGTTGCTATCAAAAGAACGCATTTTATAAGAAATAAATTGTTTTGGACAAGTTTGGTATTTGCACGGGTCAAATTTTATTTAAATCCCTTTCTTTCTTCCTCCTGATCAACTTACCTTCCCTCCCTCCTCTCCTTCACACACTTCTTTTCTCCATAATCATAATCTTCTTCTGCTGCTTTTGCTTCTTCTTCATGTTCCTTATCTTCTTCTTCTTCTTTCTCTTCTTTCCCACACCTTCCTCCTTCGCTGGAGCGCCGTAACGCCTCAAAAGTTTCCCTTCCTCAATCGCATACTCATTCTCTGCGAAATTGCATTAGGTGTACTGTGTGATGATAATAGATGGGCGCACGGTATCGTTTCAAAGCAGACTTGACAATTCAAATTTTGCTGCTCTGAAAGGTTTTGGAATGGTGGTACGGTGTTGCAAGCAATGCCATCTCTCCTGCTTCGACGTGCGATGGTAAAATCGCGATTGTCTTGGTTGTTAGTCCTCAGGTGGGTTTCCGAGGACTGGGTTAAGCCAGCAAAGTTATTAATTAAATGGAAATCCACCTAGATTGCGCTCGTTTCGAAATTTTTTTAATATTCAGAGGTGAGCGCTCACAACGAGCGCCTGCGTGCAGAGCTGGTTCATGTGGGTGAATTTGGGCTTGGCTAGCGCTCGCTGTGAGCACTCATCTCTGAATTGTATTGTTGATGCCCTCTACGAAACTAAACGCGACTGTTGGAATGCCTTCGACTTACTTTGCTAGCCTATCCAAAACCTTGAAAACGCGCCTATGACCTCTGTACAGTCCACGGTCATCGAGATAGGATGCCTGCAAGATTCTGCGCTCTGCCACTGTGACGTCATGGGAGGGCAAGTTCCTCGAAGCTGAGGGTGATGCGATTGCATGTGTGGGCAAGGAGAGCATCTCTTGTTCCACTCTTCACGCTGTCGTACAGTGCTTAGTGGGGGATACAAATTTCAACACCAAGCAGCTACACACACACACACACACATACACAACTACTGATGTTTAAGTTTTAAGGTCTAATCGACATACAAAAGGAAATATTGTTGTCTGACAGTTTGTAAAAATGCCTTTCTTCAACACATTTATAACAAGGTTGTTTTTGCCTTGAAAGTGAAATTTTGCCACGAAAATCGTGCAAAGGATGTGGAGCCGTAATTCAAAAGTCTCTAGGAAGAAAAGAAAAGAAAAACTTCCTATTTGTTTGGTCATCGTGATTTTCAGTGCACATTTTATCAGCTTGATCAGTTCTATGAATTAGTCGACGTTCTCTTTCTAGCTTGATGTATTTAAACCAAAAGCACAACCAAGTAAAGGACAAACTCCACAGTACGGCATACCAAAGCATTTATTTTCTCAAAGAGACTCCACAAAGTTCACGACATTATGCCAGTAGCAAAAATGAAGTCCAGAACTATGAGGGGAGAGATTACAGACATCGATGAAATTCCTAGTAACAGTAGTAAACATATCAGTTGGCAATGTCAGAGTGAAGGTGTAGTGATGAATATCGTAGATTATATGCGTTTATCAGCAAACATTCGTGTGATCATCTAGCAGCAAAAAATCCCACATGGTTCCTTATCTAGTATTGGATATTACCATACCAAACCAAACCGTGATTTCCATTCGAGGATTTACATGTACATGGCGAGGGACAGCGTGGATCATGCAACAGCGGATTACATCAGTTCCTGACTACGTCAGTCCAATCTCCTTGAGGAAACCAATCTTCTCACAAAGCAATATTATAGTCTATGAAACGCAACGTCATGACAAGGTATACCTATAGCAATCCTATCAAGTATCAAAAACAGTGAGCCCCCAGAGGGCGGGCGATTCAATACCAACAAAGATGGCGACAGGAAGTGAGAGAGGATAGATGATCCGGGACAGGGGGAGAGAGAGCAAGGGCGGGGGTTACTGTGATGAGAAAAGGGAGGTAACTCTGTATAGTGCGCAGATGGCGTGACCATCGTGGGGCTAGGTCAGACCATCTGGGCAGCGGTCACAGCGTACAACACCTAGGAGCTAGCCTACGCTAATGGCCAAACTGCGAAAAATCATGTTGCTTCATCCGCCTTCTTCAATCTCCGTCGAAAAAAAGCGTATTGATTCCTTAGCGAAAAGTGGTGTATACAAAATTTACGTCTGTTTACGTAGCGGTTTACACTATAAAGACTAAACAGTGTCGAAATGATTATGTTCTCTGGGAAGTTGAAAGGTTACGTACGGTGATGAAAGAAATATATCTACACCCTCTCGAGGTTTGCACATGAAGTACTGTGCGCAAACCTCGCATCGCTACACACGCAGGCGGGGGCAACCTGACACCAAATGCGTAAAGTCCGGGTATTGGTCTCGCCCTGAGGCGAGATGGAGTTACGAGCCTTGGCAGGACACGGCCAGCCAGGCACAAGGCAGTGTAAGTCTGGTACACAAGACTGTCGGCACGGCACGCACTGAGACACGGGAAGCGTGGCGCCCAGTCCCACGCAGATCTAAGATGGCGGCGCTACGGAAGAGACCTCGCCCGAGTGCTCCGCTTCAGAGTGACCAACAATCAGATCGGGCAAAATGTCGCAGACAGCCGCCCAAGTGACAGCATGTACAAATGGACAGACACACAGCGTGAAAAAAAAAGTTCATATCAATGGCAAGATTCATTGCATCCGTTCCGAATGGTGGTGTTCTTCTTTTGCTCTCCAAAATGGACTTTGCCCGCACGGCCATGAGCTCACGGCCAGTCAGAGCAAAATCCTGAATTCAGAGGATCTCGTTTCAAGAAAGGGATGCAGATATTTCAATATCAGTAGCGAAGATGGCCTCAAAGCAGTGTAATACTTGTCACACCTCAAAACCGTAGGGAAAAGTAGCGAATGGGAAGTACAAATGAAGGGAGGTATGCACGCACCCAAGTCTGGCCAAGACTGGTGTGGCGATGGAAGTGAAAGCGGGCACTGCGACCCGTCCTGAGTTTGGCACTCCTGTTGGAATACAGTACAGCCCTGGGCCACGGCGACCCTGCACGCCTAACATGGCTGCTGCCTCCCTTGCCAAGAGAAACAGCTGGAGAAGCGCACCTCCACCCTATCAACTCTTTGGAATCGTCTTGCTAAATATTTTTCCTTATATCGCTTTGTTTTCAATTTGCTACGCGATTTCTAATAGAGTCAAATGAAGGTACTTCCGAACTGGAGCCACCTTTTAGCATCTGTCAAATTTCATAAGTGAATTCTCTTAGACCATTTAATGAAATGCTACTGGAGCTTAAACACTAGTGGGCATCCACAATCTTTCATCATTAGGCCACTTAGGAATTAGACATCTCTGTTATCATTAAGCACTTTTTTCCCCATACAACGCGGCATGCGAAAGTAAGTTCTACACCACCCCAAGTGAGAAACGACGAAAGACACCGAAAGGTAGGTGGGGCTAGAAAGGGTAGAAGGAGCGAGCGGGGTGGGGGGGACTAGTTACGGGTGGAGGCGAGTGGTGACATAGCAGCCAAGTAGGGCGAGGATGAGGGAAGGCACCCCCTCTAGACGTCGTCCTCCAAGGCGGGTTTCTCCTCCTCAAACTCAGGGATGGCGGGGGTGGACTCCATGAACTGATCAATGATCTCCTGCATGCTCTCGC